>PVHY01027955.1:0-15700 GCA_004024945.1 Uropsilus gracilis | reverse complement strand
TATATATATATATAATTTTGTTCTGATTATTTTAATTAAAGAGATTCTTTTTTGGTTAGCTTTTTAATTTTCATATAATAACTTATTTTGTGAACTTAACCAAGTCAGTGCTTATTGATCTAGGTCATTATCTTTGAAAGCAGATTATTATTCAATGATATAGATATAATCCAGTTTATTTAACAGATGGATGAACATCTAAATTGCATTATTTGGCTTTACAAGAGAGGTGCTGCTGTGAACATCTGGGTATATGTGTCTGTGTGTGCTGGAGCGCTAGTGTACACATCTAATTTTTATGCCAACACTACATTATTGGCTCTGGTTCACTGGTCATCTTAATGATAGGCAACAGACAGCTTGTGTGCATAGTGCTAAGTGGTGCACATTTGCAAGAGCATTGAATTTTGGCTTATGGAGTGGTGTTGGGCTAAGGTGTTCAATTAGAATTAAAACATAGTGGTGATTTGTGTTTGTTTGCTTCTAAGAAACCCTGCAGAGTTGAACATGCACATTTCAAGGTGTTAGAGAAATGTGAAAATTAAATCCCCAAAATAAATGAATAAAATAATTCTTGTTAATCAACGTTTGGATCCTTTCCCATAAAAGTGGAAGTGAGTGTGCATTTAAGAGAGACTGAGGGAGTTGGAATTTTTTTAGCATTTTACCCCTAAGATGTGGTATGTGGATGGTGGGATCACTGGACTCATTACTGCAGTCAGAGCAGCCTGGATTTGAAGTCTGAGCTGCCAAGGTCTCTGGCTGCCTACGGCACTGGGCTCAGTAACACTGGCTGGAACCTGCCTCTTGGGGTACCACGGTCTGAAATGAGCTCATGCATGAGTTTTCATGTATGAAAACCTCCAACCCAGTATGTGCCCCCACAGTGACCACCGATAATCTATTGCTTGGAAAGTGTGTTACTCTAAACACTATCATTTCCTGTCTTTACAACTTCATTTCACCAAGTCTGCTATTTGTTTGATAAAAGAGGAAGTCGGATGGAGTCATCTCAAAGATCCTTTGCAGTTTTCCCATTTTAACACATGATCCTTCCTTTTGGGAAAAAAATGATATTTTCATCTATTGCATATGGAAGCTTTTTTTTATTCAGAACACACATGTGCATGTTTATGTGGTCATACACACACAAGCACACATGCAGCTTAGGTTAGGTTGCTAAAGCCACAATGCTCAAATCCTCCAGAAAAAAATTCTTCAGATAACATTCATTGGAACAACCCACCACAATGGATGATCAGCACAAGGAACTTTAGCTTTCTTGCATCCTAGCACTCACCCTACCCCACCCATCAGGCCAGTCATTCTTTGTCAGAGGACCATGTCATCCCAAAGTAAGGGTACACTATAGTTGTTTAACCTGTGAATGGACATTTCAATTGCATTATTTTTCTTTTATGAGGAAATGTTTTGCTGTGCACTTGTCTCTATTCACAGGTGTGGATGATGTCTTAGGGTCGATGACCTCTCACCCTTGGACACTGTCTACTCAGTGGGGGTAGTTTGTATACTAAACATCACTCTACTTTAACAACAGCAAAGCCTCTATCATCTATCAGGGCCTCCGCATGCAAAACATTTAACATGCACCAATTTCATCATTCATTAGTTGATAATTATTTATCAAATGTGATTTATATGCTAAACACAATTCTGAATGTTGGCATTATAACCATAAACACAATCAAGTCTGACTGTTTGCAGGGTTCATTCTAGTGGAGAATCTCAGAGGGCAGACAGATAAGAGAAATAACTGATAATGTTATTTTCTTCACACAAAATAGTATGGAAAAGAGAGTGGTAGTTTTGAGGGATACTGACTATATATGTAGAACCTCCAGTAATATATATGTGTGTCAAAGAATCTGTTACTGTCTCCATTTCACAGATCCGTAAAACTGATGTTTGAGAGGTTAAGCATACATTAGGAGTGGTTCTCAGTAGCAAGTAAAAAGGTCATTCAGCAGTGCCATCAGTAGACAGGAGATGTTTCTTGCATGACAAGCACACGGGTAGGAGGCCTGGTTCTGATTGGCAGTCCCCCAGTTGAGGCCAGCATCTTTGTGGTACTTCCAGCCTCTGCTCTTGGACTGGGCATGCTTTCCTGGTGACGTGCACCTTCCAGAAAAGGCCCAGCAAGTAGGAAAGCTTGGTTCATCTGTCTCTTTTTGGGGGAAAGAAAGTAGATTCCACGGATTCCTCTGTTGTCTTCTTGGAAAAATCAGCGTCTCCTGGTTGTCTTCTTGCTATGAGGATGACTGAGGGAGTGAGTAGTTAGTGATCAGGATTTCTGGAGTGGAAGAAAATAAGGAAGGCAGTGGAAATGAGCAGAGGTTTTAGCTTGCCAGAATTACATACTGGTAGTACATGTGTGGTGCACCCACTCTGTCTAGCAGCAAAGTCCTGCTTTCCTTTCTGTCTTCTTCTGATCATCCAGGGCAGTCATCATCACTTCCAGGGTCTGGAGGATGTGAAAAAAGAGGATACAACTTCTATGCAAATATTACAGCCACTCCACAGAGGAGATAGCAACAGAGTTTGGGTTACTTTTTGGGAATGTCATGCTCTTCTCTTGCATGTAAATTTCTAGACATTTGTCTACCTCATCTTTTCCTGGATGAGCTTGTTGATTTTTAATAGTCTGCCCGTGATAGATCCAGGATTTGTGACAAGTCTAGAGTCCAGGCACATGCTTGCTGATGCAGTGTAGCTCCAGGATCACAGGGGAAGGGGGCACATGGAAGTATTTGTTTATCTTCTGAGAAAATGTTGATAGAGGATCACTCAGAAAGCCATTCTTAGTTTCTGAGTGTCCTTCCATTAGATTCCTTCTGACACACGTCTGCTCACTGACTTTGTGTAGCTAGCCTAGGAAGTGACAGAGAAATTGCCAGCTTCTAATGTGGGTAAACTGAGTCCTAGGAAAACACCATTATGACTTAAAATGTGAAAGCAAATTTGATCTATCCTAATCATGTGTTCTTCAATCTTATTAAAAATGAAATCAGTTTGTCAAAGCAGGCTCAATTACTGCCCTTCTGATAACTGCACACAAATTCCCTCCTGGGTAGAAATTTGTAGGTTAGAGAATAATCACTCCAGGAATCTACATCTGTTCACTTGTTTTAGCATATTTTCAAAACTTTTTGAAGTTAATAGATCATTGGGTTTTAAAAAAATACTTTGTGGGCATTTCTACTAGAAGGAAAGAATAATACATGCTAATTATCAAAAACACAAACAGGAATGTTTACAATGCACAGTAAAATTTTTCTTTGCTCACAACTCTAAAAGATAACCACCCTTAGCAGAATATATTGCATCCTTTCAGGCACGTTTAAATAATCCTTTGCACTAGTTATTATTTTGTAACAATAGTTATTATTACCATTTTTAATAGAATGTGATTGTGTTTGACATTTGTTATATTATAAACAATACATGTTGAGTTTTTCATACCAGTACATCCACATCTACCTACTTTCAAAACATATTATTTCTTTCAAGAGTGAATTATAATTCTCATAGCCAACTCCCCAAAAATGATACAAATTTTTCAAAGCATGTTTCATAGTGTTAGAAGCTTTCTTGTATATATTTGTGTGATTTTTAATCAGATAATTTAGCTTCTTGAGAAAATTGCCCAGAAGTGGCATTGATTTCTTTGAACGTAGGTACAGTTAAGATTTTAGAGAGATAACAAAATGATCCTCTATTTTCCTACATTCTGCATACCATACATTTTTCATTTTTACAAATGTGGAAAACAAAACAATTAAAAATCTGTTTTCATTAGCATTTCCCAGATTATCAGTGAACTCAAGGAACTTTTCCTCTGATTGTTGGTTATTGTCTCATTACATCTTTAAATGCTTTTGGCCCATTTTTCAGTTAGGTTGTTTTGTGTTTTGATGAAATACTTTAGATTATACATTTGAATCTTGCATTTGTGACTAGGCTGTAACTTTCTCCTCACTTTGTCATTTTTCTTTTAACTGTGTTTTTGATACCCTTTAAACTGGATAGCAAAAGCTCTGAAATAGCAAAAGCTCTTGGAAACCTGAAAGAGTATGTTTCCAAGAAAGAAGAAGTAATGTGTGAATTCCTGAGAGAAATCATCAATTATAAGGAGGAGATGGCTTCAGATATTATTTTAAAGATGGAATCAACTTGAATTTTTAATTTTCCCTCCTTTATACTCTGCTAATTTAAATTTAGAAAATAAATATAAATACAAAATATTGACTTTCTACAAATTATATAAAAACTGTAATGTGTGTAAAATTAAAAAAAAAGTAGTCAGTTGTGCTGCTCTTTTACTCTTAGTTTCTAGCCTTATTGTAGTATAACGTCAGAAACAGTCCAATTGTACACTATTGCATTTGAAAATCCTTTCTGAGTGTAGCTTTGGCAACACAGGAATGTGTTGGGCTTGAGTCATTATCACTCTATGGCTGATATTTACCTACACCCACTTGCTCTGCAGCCCAAACCAAAGTTTAATAAACCATAGCATATTTGCACAGACTTTCTCATTTTCAAGCCATTTAAAATTAGTTTTGAAAGTTGAATGACTCATTTTTTAATATAGTCCCCTTTGTATCTTGCTTTACCCTCAGAATTGTAAAGGAGAGTCTGTTACAACAGCATGGTGTAACTTACCTTCTTGGAAAGTTTTCAGTTTTGATTTATCTAAAAGTTCCCTGTAAACCATAAATTGGTGGACTTAGTGGGAACTTGTCATTGATGATGGATTTTCTAAATGAAAGGTTTTGGAATAAAAATTATCAGGTAAGGGAACAAAGAAATATCTTGGCTTTTGGCCATTCAACTAAATCTGCATGTTACTGAGGAACTAGGAATCTAAATGGCACATGGACTAAATTGTATGGGATTGGTACCTCTTATTCTCACAGTATGTGTGTAGACTTTGAAATCTTACAAATGTGGCCTTGAATTCTGACTTAATAGTTATATGGGACAAGTTATTTAATTTGCAAAGCCTCAGTTTCCTCACTTGTAAAATAGAAGCAGTGCTTAAAATCACCATTGCATAAAGATCACTTATTTTATAATTTCTGACATTCATTTCCCTGTTGATTGTAAAAACCTGAGTGATATGTTTTAATGTCAGTACGCTCTGGTCTCAGGTGCAAGCACAATTTAAAAATCATAGCAGATGAAAGTGAGGGAGATGAATAAAAACTGAGTAAAACTGCCATTTATTTGGCATTTTACAAGCAAGTTCTCTGCGGCAGTCAATTCATGCTGTCTGTTAAGGTAACCCAACTTTTCATTTTTATTTTACTTTTTACATCTCAATCTTTCGTGACTTAAAAAAACTGATGACATCTGAATATTTATCAAGAAGTTACTACATATTTATGAAGAACAGTTAATCTGTGCAAAAGTAGGGAGACTGAAATCGTAAAATTTTAGAGCTGGGTGACTTTCGGGCTCATGTACAGTAAAAGGAAATTGAAACTCACACTTGTTATTGACACTTGTCTGCATCAAATATTAGTGACAATGATTAAACGCAACAACTGCAAAAATGATTATGCAATGATGAGGTCTTGCACTAGCCCTGTTGTGTCCCATCTGAGCGTGATGTGTGGGAGCAGGTGAATTTCTTATACTATGTTTTTAGGGTGTCAGGGCATCTACATGTCCAGAGGGGTGGTTCTCTAGACCACAATGCATGGGGCATAAAACAATGTCCAAGTTATACAGGTGAGCCCCATGGAAGGCAGCCCAAAGAGGGCACAAGTGCTGGAGGTGCCCATACCTGACACATACTGGAAGTTCAGGTACTGGACACCTCATGAGACCATGAAATCATCTGTGCTACTTGAGGCATGGAGCACATGGAATGTGGGTGTTTGCCTGGTTCCCAGTTATTTGGGGGAATGTTAAAAGCCCCTGGTGGGAGACCCTGCATCATACGAAGACCTGGAAAAGGCCATGTCTCCCAATGCCTTGGACCCTCCCATTCTCTCTTCTGCCTTGGTCCCTCTGATTCCAACCCTCTTGCAGCATCCAGGATATCTGTTCTGCACCATAGTGATAAGTTTCCTCTATTTCACATCATTACCTAACTTTACTTACTATTTTTATTTTTTGGCCAGAGGACCATCAGTTCCCTAGCTCCAGAAACTGATTCTTCCTGCTGGTCTCTGCATCTCTGTGGTGCTACCTGCCTCACAGAGATAACTGTAGAACCTTTTAGGATGGATGCGGAGGGACTGAGACAGGAAAGGAATCCTGAGAACAGAAACTAGTTTGTGTTCCATTGTTTTCCAACTGCCCTTTGATATCTGTGTCATTGTCACCACCATGATTCCCCCATGTCTGCAGCATCAAGAAAGTACAAAAATTGAGGGTTTATTGTGAAATTGCCAGCAAATAGCCATCAGTCCATTGTATCCTTTTATTGCACAGATTTCCTATAGTGGTGACCCTGTTATTTTTATCTGTTCTGTAAATGAGAAAACTGAGTCTTATAGAGATTCAATAACTGGCCTAAAGATGATTCTCAGTCAAGGAATGTTTGTCCTGCTGGGGCATTTGGCCTTTTCTGGAGCACTTTTGCTTTGTAGGTTTTTATTATTTTCTGTTGAAGTAACACTGGTTGATAATTCTGTGCAATTTAGGCTTAGAGATTCAACCATTCAGGTGAGTATCACCATACCATGTCTGTATCAGTGCCTGACTTCATCCCTTTTTACTTCCCATCCTCCACCACCTTTTCCGGTGGCCTCAAATCTAAAGTCAGAAATCTAGGATTTGTCTTGGTTTAGTTTTGTCTATTTCTTTGCTTCACTTCTCTGTACTAACAAATATGAGTGAAATTATTCAGTATTTTTCTTTTTACTCCAACTTATTTCATTCCATGTCATCTTCTCCAGTTCCATCCATGTTCTCACAAAAGGCAAGATTTCACTTTTTTATAGTTGAGTGGTATTTTATTGTCACAAATAGGAATAGCAATAGGCTAAGCATCCTGCATTGCAAATGTGGCTCCTGATAACACAGAATATTCTAGTTCAAAATGTCCTTAATGCCCAGGCCCATAAACCCTGGCCCAGTGGTATACATTAACAAGCTGAAAAGAGCCTGCCCTGGATAGCATTGAATATTTATCAAATGCACTTACAATTTCCTTGTTAATCTGTTTATATGCTAAATTCTAGCAACACATATTCAGATGGTAAAATCATTCTTTTATTCCTATGGTAAAGTCTACTTATTTGCACTATGATATTATTTAGATGAAAATCTTAAACATGGAAAGCAATGCTATATGTTGCTAGGGACATTTGCATATATTGTAAAACTATTCAAAGAAACAAACCTTTCAGAGAAAGCAATGTACCAATTTCAGAATAATGATTACTTCTGTGAAGGTGAGAACTGGAAGTTAGCTAGGCAGGCTCTCTACTAGGCTCCTGTGCCATTGTCTGTCTTTAAAAATATATCTGATGCATATTGTAAACTTTTACTAATAAGTTCATTAGTCATCATTCTATGGATGATTATTACTTTCTTTTTGTTGTTGTTGTTGTTGTTGTTGAAATAGTCATATTTGGAAAAAGAAGATTAAATCTAGAACTAAAAAGGATTTTGAAACAACAGAGCTAAAGTGCTAGAAATGACAGGATACTAAATATTTATGATTAAGTAGTTATTTTTAATATTCACACTATTTATTTTTTAACTTTTATTTACCTGAAATATTATCCAATTTTTTAAACTAGACTTCATTAAACATTTACTTTATTTTTACTTTTACATTTATTTATATAAAACACATAAATAAGGTAACATTTAATTTAATAAAAATGATGCTGTCTTCATTCTCATCCCATATTTGCATCAATCACCAAATCCTCCTCAATCCTCTAAGTTTATCCTCTGCTACCTTTGTCCTATCCCCAGTCACACTGTCTCTCACAGGTCAGGGCCTCTGGCAGCTGTCTGTTGCATTTTGTCTCCTACCTTTATATTTTTATTTCCATGCAGAGTGGTTGAAATGCAGATAAGATTCCCTACCTGTTTTACCCTGTGACTACACTTGGTTCCTAAAAATTAAAATTGAACAAATTAAAGGAGAAATGTTGTTAATCTTTAATGTGGTTAAAGATTAAGCATAAAGTTTAAGCATGGTCTAAGATAAATCCACCTCTTGCACTTCTTCCCTTAGCTCATGGATCACTTGACCAAACATGTCTGTACCGCATGATCTGGGCACCTGTGCCTCCTGTTCAAGGACACACCTCAGCATCGCCCTCAGTCCCATCCACAGACACCTCGCCCTCTTGACCAAGTTGCTGACTTCTGCCCATCATTCAGCATTCATAGCAGGTCTTATTTTTTTCAGGGAAACTTTCCAGTCTTATCTAAAATGTATGTAGATACATTTCTCTATACCTCTCAAAGAAATATGCCATCACTCTTTATAGGACTGATAAAGTTTAATGAAACAATTATGTAAACTCTTTAAAGTCTGCCAGAATATGAACACTCTGATCCAAGTCTCATTTTCATTATTGCTGTAATTCCAGGGCAGAATACAATGTCTGACATGTAATGGGTGCACAATTAATCTATATTGAATAAATGAAGAAATACAAGATGAAGTGAATGAATATATTTTTCTCTAATGAATGGCATGGTATCTGGATAGGAAGAGAACTCAGCTAAACCACCACTTGGCCTTAGTTGGTCCCTTACTTATGTCATGGTGCATAGATGCCAAGTATGAGAATCATAGTACAGAGTCATTATCAGAAAATGGGGTTAAGATTACTAGTGGAAGTTAGTGTGGAGTTCAACCGGCCAGGGAACCAGAGAAATAAAGAACAAAGTCAAAGTGGATGTGACATAGTCCCATCTAATGTTGTTGGTGGGTACATGGCGATGAGAAGATCAAATGTGGTATAGGTTATTTGTATTTTGGGGTTTCCATTGTGAGGTCACTTGTCAGATGATTAGTTCCAAGACATTATTGTATCTAAAAATCACATTGTGATCACTCAAATTGCAGAGTCCAGTGTATCTGGAAAAGTACCTCTAGAAAAGGATGTTGATGCACTAGGTTTGGATGAACTAGAATGAAAGTTCAGTGAATCCTCCCTTCATGTCATAGAGAGATTCTTGGAAATTGTGATTTTATACAAGACAGGTGACAAGGTGACAACTAGGTCCTCAACAGAACCATGGATTTTTACTTTATAGATTTTCAACCTTCAGTCCTTTAGTGAAAAATGTCTGTTGAATGCCATGTAGAATTAGCTATATTGGCATTATATTAGAGAATAGAGACTAGGGGTAAGGAAGGAATGGAGTAGGGTTGGGGCAGGGCCAGGGGGAGAAGAGAGTTCAAGAATTCCTATCTGATTACACACTTTGAACTAATGAAAAAGCAAGCCATGATGAGCATCATGTCACAAGTGTGTGAGTGGACCAATGGGGTCTCTGTAAGCAAGAAGGATGATGCAGAGTCATCACATCAAGGACATATTAATAATCTGCAGTGACTGCTGGCTTCTGGGTCTGACTCACACATAGCAGAGTTGCATGCTGATTTTCCTTCCCTTATCTGATCTCAGCCCTCACAAGTGCAAATACCACTCCTAACCACTCATGCTGACTGCTTTGTTATTACACTCTAAAACCATCATTAGTCTCCAAACTGATAGATATAAGCATATTATGTTATTTAACAAAAGGAATTGTCAGGAAAAGAAATGTTTCTTCACAGGGAATGTGGGGTGAAAAACATTGAAATTAGTTGAAAAGACATAAAGTGGAAAACAATGGAGCTATCAAGCTGTGTGGAAAAGACAATGCATTTACAGCAAACAAATCAGTGCTTCAAGACTAGGTTAAAATATGGTCTCTCAGATGACCCCTGTGATCACAAAACTGGCTTGATTCTCATTCCATTACAGCATCTCCTTGGGGACTTGGTCTCCTTAGTCATCCTGTGTTCAGAAATGCTGGGCTGGAAATGCTGCCATATGACTATTGGATGCAAGAAACTGGTGATGCTGGATTCTCCCAGGATTTTAACTCTCTTGTCTGTGCAGATAGACTCAACAAAAGATGGTCCAATGTCGGGTTACTGCAACTCTCTTGGGTATCTGGGGTTACCCTTTTTAGGGTGATGTCTCATGTCACAGGATTGTAGATGCATACTTGCTATGCAGATCCCCATGAGAAAGAAGCTTGAGTTATGGAGTAGATCCAGAAGATTCTTAAGCAAGGTAGAGCCTAGTATAACATCTGCATGAGGAATAAAATTGGTTCACAGGAGAACCCATATCACTATCTCTAGTCTGTTTAGAGCAGATGAGAAATTTCCAAAAAGTGACTCTGAGATGAAGGTTGGTCCACAGCACTTGATTCAAGAGGGATGATGGGATCAATACTTTGGAAAGAAAAGAAACAAGCAGAAGTAGATAATGGGACGAAATGTAGTTTCAAAGAAGCCTCTGTGGGACTGGTAAGCTAGAGTGGTTTCTAGGAAACTGAACTGGCCTACCTGAACTGGTCATGGACTGTAGACTGGTCCATGAGGGAAAATTTTAGGGAGGGTTTCTGTCTTCTTGAGAACAGACGGGAATAAATCCTTCCTAACTCCCACCCTGATGGTGCTGGGGACTGTTAGGGCTGACTTAGATTTGAGGATATGGCTGGTACTCCTGGGCATGGTTACAGATGGAGACAAAGATTTCCCATCCCTGTCAAGGTCACCTTGTGCATGGACTGCTGTGTGACCATTATTACTGAAACTCCTTTCAGGATTATTTTAAAAGTTAAATTCCCAAGCTTATTCTTGTTGAAGAAAAAAGTCCAGATTGTTCATGTTTTGTGGAACAATGCAAAAGTCATCTCCCAAAGAAAGCCTCAAACTCACAAAATGACTTCATAAAATATCAGTACCATGTTCTGGGTGAACAGGGTTTGTACCTCTGGAAACTGAGAAAGAACAGTCTTTGTAAGAACCAGTAGTTTAGAATGGCATCACCTGCAGAAAATAGGCCCAGTTCCCTAAATGCAGTTACTCTGCTCTCAATATCTGGTTATATGGGTGACTGCAGGGAGGAAGCATTTTTACGGGTCCATTCATTGTGTGTGATATTCTGTTAGGCTTTGGTTTTCCTTCAGACTGACTGTGGTATGAGGGCAGGGCATTGAGTTTTGTGTCTGATATATGTCTGTTCTCAGTTTGCAATGTTTCAATGAATGAATGAAAGTGGAGTTTGAAGAACTTCTTGCTTTGATGAGTAGCTAACTCCAACCCTAGAAAGTTCTCAGTAGTTGCTTTGGTAGTATTTCAGCTTCTTGTGGGTGAAGTAAACATAAACCTATTTGGCCACTGAAACACTTTTATTTTTTTTGAGACTAGGTCTTGCTATTTTTGCCCGTGGAAACACAGGCTCTCATTGCCTAGAGTACCACAAACTCAAGCAATCCCCAGCCTCAGTTTCCCAGGTGCGTGCAACCACACCCAGCTATTTTTTTGGAACTAGGTCTTGCTATGGGCCCCAGACAGGACTTGAACCACGATCCCTAGCCCCGGCCACTTAATAGGCTGAAGCTTACAGGCACGAGCCACTGTGCCCAGACTGAAAACACTCTTTTCCAATCCCAGTAGGCTGGTTTGTAGTGGTGGGGCCAGTTCACAAAGACCAGATCTGACCCTCAATTCCCCTAGTCAGCTCTCTTCCCAGGTGACAGTGTGGCTTCCAGCTCATCTGCTCTGTCATTTCTTGTGTAATTAATGCTCTCCCATGATACAAATTTCTTTGGTAGGCTGTCCCAGCCAGCAGAGTCAATCTAGATATTTAATTACCTCAGGGGCTTGAACTTGGGGTTGATTTTGAGGCCTCCGCTAGGATGCTGCACATGAAGGCTGGGCTGGCACTTGCTGGGGGATGGTGTGATTGAAATTATGATCAAAACCAGTCACTGAGACCAGTCTGTGCCACAGAAATGCATTGCTTTCTGTACTTAACCCTGAATGGGGCTTTTCCTTTGTGCCTTGAACAGACACCCTGCCCAGCTCCCTAGAGGGCACTGGCGCTGCTGCTAGGTAATCCATAGCAGGCACCTTTCCCTTCATTTTGTTTGTCTTTCTTAGTAATAAGGGGGAAAGAAACCATCTGCTGAAAGAGAGACTGCTTGTAAGTCCACCTTTGGTTCACACAGGCGATATGGATCCATGGAAGTACTGAATGGAAGAAGTCAGAAAGACAAGGACAAATATTAGATGATTTCAGTTATATGTGGGATATAGAATAGCAAACAGATAATCAAAAACAACAGCAAAACACAGCAGAACAGACAAAATTAAACCCAGACAAGCCTAAAGATCTTACTGCAGAATCAAGACTACTGGAACAAAGATGAGGGTGGAGTCAGGAGGGAGGGTGCAGTGGTTCAGGATGGAGGACTTATCTGGGCCTTGGTAGTGGGGGTGGTACAGTGACCTACCTCTCAGGTTGCAATGGATCCCCAAGTCACACACAATGTTGTTGCTCAGTGTTGTCTTAGGGGGAAAAATACCAACAGACTGAGGAGAACTATATTTGCCAAGAGTTTTCAGGTGGGAGGCATTGCATGGCGTCCAGTCTCTTAGGCTGCTCTTCGTCTGCTGATGAGCAAACCAAACTGAAACAGGATGACCGATGAAGACTTTTTAACTTAACTTAAAACACATATACAGGCATGCTTTTCTCTAAGAAGCAGGCTACAAGCCATTCACATTAGCAATTGCCTTTATCTTTAAGTAGCCACACCTAAGCCAGCTTCTCTCCCTAGGAAGCAGGCTACACACTGTTCATTAGCATTTACACTGATCTCCTTTACCATTGATATGCAAAAGCCAGCCAGGGGCTCTCTGCTTTCACCTCCCAAAACTGCAGAGAAAAAAAAAAAAACAAACAAAACTTAGAAAACACAGTTTAAACTCTACACTCGTGGGTTCTTTCCACCATCCCCGGCCTTCTCAGCCAAAATACCAAACCAATGCAAGACTATCAGTGCAGACTAATTTATTTCTAACAGTGATTTTCTAATTATCTTAATAACTACAAAAGAAACATGTAAGGAGAACCCTGATTACTTTAACATTGTCCAAAAACCTTTCTCAGTATTGTCCAAAGTCCTTTCCCAGATTGCCCCCAAATCCTCAGTCTCTCAGTCCTGATCATCTCACCAATGTCAGCCAGTCAGTGTTCCCCCTCTCCACGTGTTTGAAGACATCTTTCTTTGGGGTGCTCCTTTGGCTTGCTCCTCGTCTTCCATGCTGTGTTCTCCTTGTCTTCCAGGTAGCAGGAACTTCATGGTACCGGACCCAGCCAAGTTCACTTTCTTTTCAGGCCTAATTTTTGCATGGCCTCTTCAGACACAACTCAAACTCAGCAAAACAAGCTTCCAACACGGAGTTCAAATCTGCAAACTCCTTAACTGCATTCAGCACACATGCTGTTAACCTGGGCCAGCCAAAGGCTACAGGCTCCCAGGTCTGGCCATGTCCACAAGGCTCACATCTTTACAAGATGACCGATTCCCATCTCTCCT
Organism: Uropsilus gracilis; assembly: GCA_004024945.1. NCBI lineage: Eukaryota > Metazoa > Chordata > Mammalia > Eulipotyphla > Talpidae > Uropsilus > Uropsilus gracilis. The sequence goes on along the minus strand of PVHY01027955.1, from coordinate 2,089 downwards.
CCGTTGAACCTCTCTCTCTATCTGATCTCCATATTGCATCTGCTTTCAGAATCCCCTCTCTTTATTCCCACACCCTTTATATACCCTGATTTCCCACCTTCCAAGAAACCTGTTTCACCTTGACCATTTCACTTCTTTCTCCCCCTGCCACTCCCTGAAGGGAAACTCCAACTAAGGTCATTCTCACATTTTAGCATACCTGTCCTTGAAACCTGCAATCTTAAACAGGAGACAATGCGGGGGTTGGGGGGCGGGGGTTGGGGGTGGGTTAGCACACCCTATCAGAACCAGCTGGCCGGGCTGCAGATCAGCCCTAGGTCCCCTGGACCCTATGTTCATGCTTTTCACACCATGATGTTCTCTCTGAGAAGTACCTCTGTAAGGTGAAAGGCTTGGTCAAAATGAACCCTCAGAGAAACACCATTTTCTCAGGCTATAGGCTCCAAGGGAGGGTTCTGGCAAACACATTCACAGTATGTTCTCAAAAAATGTCAAGTTTGTGTTGATTGCATTTGGAGGTGGATTTTAGCTCCAATAACAGCACCTGTTACACCAGTTACCCCCAGGGCTATGGGACCCTTGTGCTGCTCTGACTTGAGCAGTTGACATAGAAAACAGAAGTCTGATTCTATTTGACCTTTCTGGAATTCCCCCTAATCTGCCCCAGCAGGTGGCTACTATTCTAGGTTAAAGTGTAGCCACAGGCAGAAATCCTGTGACCTTCCTCACCGATCTGTTCCAGTCCATTTGTCCATATCATTAGCATTGTTCTTAGGTCTATTTTAAAGAGCTTTAAGCAATAGCTCCTTGTATGAAGACATTTTTCGCTTGATCATCAGTATGATTATTTACATTTATAAAACATTCTCCACTTTCCAAAACTCATTCACTTACATGATTTTCACTGTACCCTGGGTTAGAGAGGGCAATATCTACTCATTCATTTCATTACCAACTATTTGTTATGTCTCCTCTTTGCATTAAAATAAGCATTTCTACTTTGTAGATGAGAATACGGATTCTTAAAGCGAATAAATCACTTTATGTGGACCTCTTGGTCTTATGTCAAGTTTAGGACTTTTCTAAATCTGTCATTGCTCTTGAATGGAAGGGCAGGCTCAGCTTTGCCTCCTAAGTCATAATCACAATGTGGAAATCTTACAGTTCATGCAGGTAGACTATATATCATTGTGTGTATGTAACAGTTTCTATAATCATGGATCAAATGATTACTGTACATTAATCAACTAATCCTTTGTAAAATGATACTTGCTCTTATTTTCTTGATGGAGACTCTTTTTGGAATAGCCCATAACTCTTCCCTCTTAACACCCCTCCAAGTTCTAGCCACTGCCTACTTCACTACCCCAGCATCTTCATGTTCTTACTCTCCTTATTTCCCCTTTCACATCTTTGTCTGCCCCCTATCACTGCACCTCCATGTACTTTCTCCCTGTCTGGAAGATCTCAGGTTCATGATCAGTACCTTCACAGACATAGCCCACCCGGAACTCTGTTCTGGATTCTCTTAGTGCTGAATCCCTCCTCTCCATTTTAGAGATTACCATCTACTATTGTATATTTTGTTAGCTCTGTTTGTGTAGGATTTCTGTCCCCATCTAGGCTGAATGCACTGGAGATGCCCACCTTTGCTTATCTCTGTGGGCATTGTTCTTACATCCTCATCACCTGACAACAGTTGACAAAGTGCTCCAAAAGTCAATTTGATTTGCTCCTAGATATTTTTTTTCCAGTGTGATTATTACTGGGATTGTTTTTCTTAATTTCTTCTCCTTCTATGTCATGTTTGCATGTAGAATTGAAACAGGGTGAAAAGAGACTTTCTGTCTTTACTTAACTGTTTACCCCTATCTGCTTGCTTTTCTCTACGAAGCAGGCTACAAGCAGTTCCTTTGCAATTACCTTTAACCTTAACTGGATACAGCTATCTGCCTGCTTCTCTCTCCAAAGCAGGCTACACACTCTTCATTAGCATTTTCACTGATCACCTTTACCATTGATATGCAAAAGCCAGCCAACTGCTCTCAGCTCCAAAAACTGCAGAAAAGAAAAACTTTAAAACACAGTT
>PVHY01027954.1:0-15701 GCA_004024945.1 Uropsilus gracilis | reverse complement strand
CAAAAGAGACAATAAACAAAACAAAAAGAAACCCAACCAACTGGGAGAAAATTTTTGCCCTCCAGACAAGTGACAAGGGTCTGATAACAAAGATCCACAAAGAGCTCCTACAGCTCAACAAAAACAAAGCAAAAAACCCACTCAAAAAATGGGGAGAACTAAAAAGACACTTCACCAAAGAGGAGATACAGATGGCTAATAGACATATGAAAAAATGCTCCACTTCACTAATAATCAGGGAAATGAAATTAAAACCACACTGAGATACCATCTTACACCAGTAAGAATGGCCCACATAAATAAAACAGACAACAACAAATGTTGGCGCGGATGTGGAGAAAAAGGAACTCTCTTACACTGCCGGTGGGAGTGCAAACTGGTCCAGCCACTATGGAAGACAGTGTGGAGGACCCTCAAACAATTGAAAGCGGACTTACCATTCGACCCAGCAATCCCACTACTAGGAATCTACCCAGAGGACATGAAGACATTAATTCAAAAGGACACATTTAAGCACATGTTCATTGCAGCCCTGTTTACAATTGCCAAGAATTGGAAACAAACCAAATACCCCAAAACAGATGATTGGCTAAAAAAAATGTGGTACATATACACAATGGAATACTATGCATCCATCAAGGAGGACAAACACATGTCATTTGCAGCAACCTGGATGGAACTAGAGGGACTCATATTGGCAGAAATAAGTCAAAAAGAAAAAGAGAAGTACAGGATGGTCTCACTTACATGATGATATAGGGAAAAACAAACAAACAAATAAGAAAAAATGAAAGCAACCAATGGGACTGAACCATAGAGCAAGAGAGGAGGAGGGGGAAGATGGCGGGGGAGGTGAATAACAGGCCAAACAACCAACAACTGAACATCAACTTAACCAACCAATAATTTGCAGAAAAATGGGAGGAGTGACTAAAGGGGGGATACAGAGGGGGGATATGGAGGGAGGAAGAGGGATCAATTAATGCACAATTGTGACAAATCAATAAAAAAGAAAAATTAAAAAAAGAAAAAAAAGAAAAGGGTGTACAATACAAAATTGGAACAATAATTCTGAATAAATGTGATTAATCATTCTTAAGGATGTTGGGGGAAAATGAGCAACTGACTAGTAAGCAAATAAATCAGAAAGATATCAAAAAAAGTACCTAACCACTCATGTTCTTTATAATAAAAATTACACAGTTTTAAACTTTAATGTGTGGGAAAGTACACATCTTGAATTGTTCTATATCCCATCCATAAATACTGTTGCCCTCTCATGATGCACAAAATTGCACATAAGGTTATTGATTTTCTAAACATTTGATGCAATGTTTGCCTTGTTCAAACTATTGATCAAATGGCCCCATTTTTTTTTAAAAAGAGGAAATTCCAGATATACATCATACACATCATGAGTAAAATTTTAGTTTAATTAGATGCATATGTCTAGCCTTGTTCTCTATCTTGAGCCTAGGAATATTTCCAGCTTTGGATTTAAAGAATTATTATGTTTACAAATGCACAGTGCAAACTTAGACTTCCTTTGATACTGAAATGCGATATAACAGTTTGGCTAGTAGACACAAAACTTTCTCCAAATGTTTCCAGATCACCAGTTCTCTCACACATGCCCATTGGGTGGTAGGGAGGAGTAAGACACTGAAATGATGATATATAATTCCCACTTCTCAGAAGGGCAAGCTGAAGGGAGGTAAAGAACAAGTTCATCCAGGAAGCTACTCTCAGCATCATCTGAAATGTGTCTCTGAAAAAAATCTGAATAGCACATACCTATTTTTCTTAGTAGATATATTTAGTTGGAACTGGCATCAGAAGAAAAACTCATGCAAGGCCTTTAAACTCATGGTGATGAGAAATACCTATGCACAAATTCTGCCCTCAAATCTTCCACAGTGCTCTATGAGACCTATGATGTACAGCATTAACCTTCAAGGAACTCAAGGCAGAGCACATAAGAATGCTGAAAAGGTCAGACCTTCCCACCCACAATTACTACCAAAAATTCATAGGCCACATTTAGTGTTAAAATTTTTCAAATTATTCATACTTATAAAAGCATATAACAGCATGAAAGAGGGTAATAGCTTTTTCATCCAGTTTTTAACTAATTGAACAATGCTAGTTGTGCTTGTTAGCAAATAAGCAGGATACACTCAATTGTATTTCTTTACTGCCATGAATTCTAGGACAATGGTGACAATAGTAATTTATTTTATTTAAGTAATTTAAAAGCCTTCCCATTCTTTGAGATTATAAAAACCAGAAATCTAAGAAAAAGATTTTGTGACCACCAGGACTTTCTATACAGATATATATTATACCAGAGTGGTTGAAGTTATGTCTCTCAAGATGGTTTTGTTTTAATTAACTTGCCTTAATTCCATTTTGAAGACCTCTTATTTTGCAAGACCTCCTGACACTAGTTTAAATTCTCTTCTTTGTTCAGTCTTTTCAGGAAACTGGAATTCCCTTCTGCAGAATGCTGCAGGTTCATATTAAATTACATTTTATACACACACATGACACAAACAGTGAGGGTGCAATTTATATAAACTTATATATAAATTTATATAAACTTATATATAAATTTATATAAATATCCAAGGAAAGGTAGAAAGTAAATCTGTTTGACTTCTTGGGTTCTTAAGGACCATAGGATATTTTAAGCAGAAGTTTAGGCCAGAGTTACATTGTCACTATTACCTGGGGGATAATATGAGCTTTTCCAAGTGTGTGTGTCGGGGTGGGGTGGGGAGGTGGAGGGGGAGACAAGGAGGGAAAAACAAACAAACATGTACCTTAATTTTAATTTAAAGGACTAGATTTCACATGAAGATCAGTTTACTATTCTTTCTGTGTATGTCTCTGTGTGTGTGTGCCTCTGTGTATCTACAGTTGTAATTTATGCCTATGTAGTATTTGTCTTAAAAGAAATTACACTCTTATACCAAAAAGTATGAGTGGAGTCTGAGGATGAGGTCAAAAAATCACAAATTCTATTTAGGCTTTCAGGGAGGCTTCACCAAGAGATGGAATTTTGGCTAAATAGGATTTGGAAAGGTGGAAGCAGGGTTGGAAGGAGTTAATTAGCTGAACATATTCAACTAAATACATATTTGCACTTGCCTGCAGGAGAGTCCTCTGATCTGGGAGCTGAGTTCCTTCACAGTGGTCACCCTGGACCAGGCTCCTGGGGAGCTGCTACTGCTGTCACTTCCAAAAAATCACGGCTTCTATCTGCAAAAGGTAAGGAAGCAGAACCACATCACTTGCTATTTATAAAATATAAGAGCAATTCTTATCAGATTGGAGCCACAAGAAGAAAAATTTAATATTTGTAATGTTTATACAGAGATTTATCTCTGAGACGTTCTTCTCATATACATTATTTCCTGGTATAATCCAATATTTGCTAGGAATCTTCCTCATGTTCAATACCTTTTAGAACTGTAATAAATAATCCAATTCAATTTAAAAAATAATAATGTTTTCCTCCAAATTCTAATAATCTTGTGATACAATCTGTCCCCAGTTGTGGTTACATGTAGTAATTTCCCTTCCTTTTCAATTTCTTTGTCAAGTTCCTTTCTTTGTCCCATTAATTTTTTTATATGTGGTCTTTTGGTTCAGTGAGGTCACAGGAGGTGGGTTGGGCTCTTTAGAATTCATGGTTTCATGAGATCTTTTCAATTTATTTATTTAATGTTCCAGATATTACTCTCCTGAAATATTACATAAAACAACTAATGGACATCACTGCTGACTGGGTCAGATATTTCATTTGTACTTTTAAACTCAACTGTAATAAATCTTTTGTGAGTCTATTTTACTCATGTTAGGTTGGGGGGAGGCAATTCTGCTTAAATATATTAATGTCATCTCCAAGAGCAAACTTCTTTTCCGAAATAAATTTCCTTCCTAAGTGCATAGACTGTTTTTTGGAAATAAGTGTCTACTGTATTTATTATTTTGTGGGATAGATTTTATTGTGATATTATTTGGATTTTGTAAGTCTGGGTAGAAAGTATTCACACATCTAATATAGCAGAGTTGTATACTTTTTCTTGTTAATGAATGTATAAGCATACCATTCCTCAGTTCTCCCTTGCCAGGAGAATCCTAATTGTCTTAGAGGATCTTGGTTTTCTGCCATTTCACTTATGGTCTTGGAGTTTAGGTGCTGGCCAGACCAACTTATGGTCTTGGAGTTTACCATAGCATCTCTCTTTATATAGCCAGAAAATGGACCCATAGCCTAAACATGGACCATGAGACTAAGGTTTAGATTATTGGCTGTGGGCTGCAAAACCACAAGGGTGGATGGCATGACAGTACTGTGATTGCTGCTGCTGGTGATAGTGTGTTAACAGAACAGCTGTGACAGTAAATACATCTCACCTGATGCATTTGTGGTGTGAACTTAACTGTGGTTCTGGCTGTATAGTAATCCTTATCTCAAGCATGCTGTTACATTTGGGTTCTCTGATTTTTTAGCAATTCCGTGGGTCCAATGTTTCCTATATTTCCCTTTTAATTTTAGTTTTCCACTTCAAACAAAGTTTAAGTAGCTAGATTCAGAAACCCACATGAGTATCAATAATATCAATGAGAGCAATTCCACAGAAAAAGTAATGATATTAAGGTCTTGTTGAGGAGCTGCGAGGATTGAAAACCACCCTGCTAAAGGTACCATATAAAGCAGCATCCACTTGTGTTTGATTTAACATAATATATATGTGAAAGGTTTTTTTAAATCTTTGAATATGTTATAATTCTCTGCATATTAAATCTTCTTTAATGTTACTTTCCAATGTTTTGTAGTTGTCTGTAGATAGAGCTTCTACATTTTTTAAATGCATTTTGATCTACAAGAAAATGGAGACTTTGAATGTTCTAATTGTTCACTACTATAGGTAGAAATGCAATTGACTTTTTTGTATAGTGATATTACCTTGAAGATCATATAACTAAATACTGTTAAAAGAATAGAAATGATCATTAATTGATGATAGAGTACATGCTAGTTTTGTAAATGGACTACTTTCCTGCTACTTGTAATTATGTAAAAAAGTTGTTTTTACTGATTATATACTAAAGTATTTGGAATAGTGCATCATATCTATAGAATACTGTTGAAGAGTTCAGAAGTGTAGACAGCTAGGTAAGAGGAAGACAGATAAAGAGATGATAAGTAAATGATAGCAAGCAAATGTAATAGCTATCATTTGGAGATTTGGAGAAATGAGTATGGTATCTAAAATTACTTTGGACTATTATAATGAATAGTAGACTGTTATGCTAGTAAAACTTATACAATATCATAATAGTACAATATTATAAATCTATTACTATAAATCTGATATATTATCAAAATTTAAAAAATGAAGACCTTTAACTGGCTGTGTTTTATAAGTTCATCTAGTCCAACTCTCTTTCCTTTACACTGAGAAAACATTTCCAAGAAATTAAGCAAATTGCTTAAAGTTACAATGCCTGGGAGTATAAAAGATTCTGTAAGAACAAGCATTGTGAAAACTAATCAAAGGCAGTGGAGAAAGGGTCTCATGATGCCATAGTTGAGGAGATTATACAGAGTGATGGTCATGGGTACTGTGGTGGTAGGAAAATTATGGAAGTACACATGAGGGGAGAAATGAAATCTTGCAAAAATATGAACAATGATATAAGAAAGAAAAATAATAAATTATTTTATAAAACAGAAATCAGGTAGACTCAGAAGTGAAAGGTAATACAAGTTGAATTGAACAAGAATCCACTACAGAGAGACAGAATGTTGAGCATTCATAAAATGAGTTGGAAGAGGACTGAAGGTGGAGGTGGGAGAGTGTCATTGAGAGAAATTTAACCCAGAAAGATCCTAATGTACACATTTTTAATTAATTTGCTTATCCTTGAGACCTGGCTCCACTGCTTACCCTGCATCCTGGATGGAAGCTGCAGATGCCTATCTTAAAACCCTGACAGATACAATTAATAAGATAGATCTTTCAACCTTGGATAAATTAATTCTCTGGTCACAATTTCCTCAGCAGTAAATGGACATAGCAGTACCTCATGGGTTTAGTGAAGATTCAATAAGTCATTACAAATGAAAAGCATAGAATAAAGCCTGGTATATATTAAGTGTTCAATAAATCATAAGTAGACAATACATTTTAGCTATTAACTAGTTAATAGATCTGATACAGGGTAGATTTATATATTCCTGTCTTGTTTCTTCTAAGTTTAGAGTTGTATTTAAAAGTGGACATACATTTCTCTATGTATGCATAAGAGAGTGAGCACTGGGAATTAGGAGTAAATCAAAGAGTTCTAGAAGTGTTATAAAATGTAACCTGAATTGTGCGCTTGAACAAGTTCTAGTTGGTACACACAATGACCAATATATAGCAAGAAGACTGAACAAGACTGAGGAAAATAAAATGCATGACTTAATCTTCTATCTCCTGATCTATGCTGCCTCTGAATGGCTCTGCTGATTAAAACATGGTGACAATGAGACATACTGAAATAAAATAACCAATGTGAAAAATCTATATTCCAACTAGGTTCTAGGTTCTGAGTGTTTCATGTTGAACAAGAAAAGTCTCTGTCTTCACAGCATTTACATTCTAGTTAGAGATACAGATAACTAATTAATATGAATATAGTAATAATACTATAATACCGTGTTAAGTTCTAGTAGGGAAGGTGTAATAGGATAAAGAAATAAAAGTGACAATGAGTATTTTTACAGAAAGAAGGAGTGAAGAAGACCTCTATGAAGATGACACTCAAGCAGACATGAAAGAAATGAGAGTTAAGCATGTGAAGTCTTTGAAGTTCCAGGGAGAAAAAGCAGCACATGGGAATAATGTTGGCATGTTTGTGAGAGATGGGGAAACTATATGTCTACAGCAGAAGAAGGAGATAGGATAGGAGGCAAGATGGATGAGAGAGGCTGGCACAGTTGCATAAATCTTTGTAGATCCTGTTACGTGGTTTGGCTTTTACTCTTGTAGAGCACAGGAGAAACAGGATGTGATATGGGTTTTTAAATGGTCATTTGAGCTGGGTTGCCATGCAAAAGCAGGTGACATTGAAAACTGTAATGGGGGACTTAGGTTAAGTGTGGGTAACATGATTGCAGCAGTGCTGAAATGGAATCTGATTCAGCATACACTAGAGGCACAACTCATGAATTAGATGTTGAATGTGAATGAAAGAATAGAATCAAAATAATCTTAGATATTTGACCTCAGCATATATTTGCACTTTGATGTCTTTTTAGAGATAAGGCACCCTCAAGGAGACGAGTGATTTGATGGTGCAGATCAAGACTTCTGCTTATGTTAAATTTGTTGTGTTTTCCAAACATCAAAGCACAGTTTCAAAGAACAACTAAGATAGAAAACTCCAGAATAAACAGAAGCAGTCAAAACTGCTCACAAGAAGTGGGTCGTTTACTGCTCACAACACTTTAATAGATTAAAAAGATGGAAACAGATCATTGACCACTGGAAACAGAGGGGGAAAATGAAGGTCCTGTTTGGAATAGTGAAAATCCTGATTGATAGCATAGTAATGACAAAAGTCTGATTGGAGTGGCTTAGGAGAGAGCAAAAAATGAAGAAGTGGAGAGAATGTATAAAGGCATCTCTTCCCAGCAATTTTGCTGAATGAAAATCAGAATCATAGGCTAAGAATTGAAGGAGAACTTCAGATGTGATTTTTTAAATGAGAAGACATATCTTCACATGCTTACAATTTGATGGAGATGTTCAGTAAAGAGAGGGGAACATAATGATGTAGACAAAAGACAGGACAATTGTCAAAGTATAGTCTTTGAGTAGGAGTAAAGAAATAGAAGAAGAGAGACACTTAGAAACAGGGCAATTCATAGATTGAAACAGGAGGAGAGTTCAGATAAGTGTTCATGTCATGAGTATTATTTATGCACAGTAGTGAACACTGTATTAAGTCAATGCTATACCACAAATAAATATTTATTTCACAAATAAAACATTGAACAAAATAGCAAGTAACAGGAAAATACACTCAGCATGTAATCACTCAAATCAAGGAAAGCAAATAAGATCTTTTCAGATATATTTTTAACTGGAAAACTATTTTTAATTAAAATAAACAATTTAGAATATAATGGTGACAGGCAGAGCAGAGTCAAGAGGTATATTTACTTTTGCTACTAAAGTCTATTTCATATATCAGAGGAAAGATCATAGTTCTTCATTTTTTATTTCTTAACAGATAATGTGTTTATCTTAAATGATATATAACAATTTTAAAATAGTCAAGAGTTTCACAAGCTGGACTTAAGACCTCCCATGTGATTCCATCATTTCAAATCTGTAATTCTGCTGACTTCTGGGAGTCTTTGCTTTAGAATCAAAACAAGAGCTCTGAGCTTGGAGTAACTGCTTGAGTCAATAGACCTGCATCTACACTGAAGACATTTTTATAAGTTTATCCTATCCATTCTACACAAGTCTCGTTTTCTTATCCCAAATCAGATTTCTCTGGAAAGATGATTTTCCAATCCTTCCACAACTGGTCAGCTATCTCCCCTAGTTAAAAGTCTGAAACAACATAGAAATAACTATCAACTTCACTTTATTTCCACTTTTAAAGGTTTTGTTTTTGCTCTAATGAATACCTCCAGGCCAAACCTCAAAAATACAATATATATTTGGCTAGTATAATATTAGGTATTACTTCAATACAAAATAATACAATTTTTTAATATTAGATAATGAATATTGCTCTCCATTCCTTCCTGTCTCCATTTCGGGGCCTATACTCTCTACCCCTATATTTACCTGACTTTTTTGGGGGAGGTAACACTGGTTTACAACATTGTTATTGAGAGGTACAGGTCCACACCTCTTTAGATGTGTTACACACCACATTCATCATCAAGGCACCCACAGTCTTCTGACACCATCCATTGTGCCACCTCTTCCCTTTGACAATTTATCTCCCTCCATGGTGTATGATAACCATTACCTTACATACACTATAATACCCTCTCCTACTTTCTCTTTCCTCCTGGCTTAATCCTAGTTAACTCCAAATCTTGTTCTAGTCCATCTGTAGCTGGGTGTGACTGGTAAAAACTGAACAAATAAGCACTCCTTGACTGCCTTGGGCTAATCACACTCATCTCCAGAATGACTTTTTGTATAACTTATTTTTTCTGCTCAAGTATATTACTAAGCGAAGTGATGGGAGAAATTGTTTCCTATCATCAAATTTATTCACTTGTCTATTCTTTTTCCTTTTTCCCCTGGATTCTGCAAATTTGTGTTTTATTTTCTAAAGTCTGGTTAGCTCTTGTTTTGACTTTGTAAATTTTACTTTCATAGAGGTGGGTTAACAGGAAATGGCTTGCTTGCAATTTCTATAGCTTCCTAGCTAATCATTTTTCTAATCATATTCTAAACAGATGACAGGTGTTTCCCCCCCCCTTTATTTATATGTATTTATTTTTATTTTTTGCCTTTCAATCAATTTTTCTTGATACTATGCTCATATTGATTTCTTACTTTTCATTATATAAGTTAACATATTTCCCTCTTAGGAGAGGGAAGAGGCCTCAATTGCCTTCCACAACACACTTCTGTTTATACATAGACAGATTACTTCCCTCATGTAGAGCAACTTTATATGACAATTGAATAGCTCCATTTCCTATATTTTCCTGGTACAAATTATCCAGTAGGTCTTTTTCCTCTGAGTTATGATCAGGCTATCTCCTATTCTCATTTTGGGGGGGAAATGATAAGGAAAATATTTTCCTCATCAAAAAGATTCCTTCTCTATTGTGTATGTATTTTTTGTTAATACTTATAAAGATCTACTGGTATTGAAATTTCATCATTTACTATGCTCCTCCTCTTTGCCTTACAAGACTTCTACACAACTTCAGCAGTTTTACATGGTTCGTATTGATGAGTATGTTTTCTATTTTAAATAATGTTTAAAACTAATTTCCAGGTGGAAGAATGGGATCGGAATTCTCTTTGTACCTTTATTTGATTTTAGGAAAAGAAAAACAAAGACTTACTGATTATATGCATATAAAATTACATTATTCACTTTTTAAGACTTAATTGGATACTCTTATTAATTTGTAGCCATTCTGCTAATATAAACATTTGAGACTGTATGTTTCTAATTTTCTTCTAATCTATATTACTCAAATTTTAAATAACAATTTTTATCAGTTAGAAGTATTTAAAATATTTCAATATGGTAGTTAGTTTTCTTACATATTATTTACATATATCTTACAATTTCATATCTTAAATGTTATTTTTTTGTTGATTTCCAGCTTAATTATATTGTGGTCATAGAACCCAGTCTATAACTCTTTGTAAGAATTAAAATTTAGATCTTGATGAGTATATAGACATAGTACATGTATGTCTAGAATTATTTTATTCCTTGGAAATTATTATTATGTAAATTTATTATTATGCAGCAATCCTCTTTGTCCTGTACTTTTTCTTTCAAAATCTATTCATATGAGGAAATATATCACAACCTTTATGTTTTATCTTTTTAAAAAATGTTTTATCCTTTTACTTTCAACTGTTCGATGTCCTTGTGCTTTAGATACATCTCTTGTTTTTCAGTAGGATAATTTCTATCTTTTCATACACGATTTTAGTCTAATTACACTTTTTATCGTTACTGATACAATAAAATTTGCTTCTACCATCTGTTTAATACATATGATTCATTACTCTTTTTCATGTTTTCTGGTTCTCAACTTTTTTGCTAACATTTTTATTTCCCAAAGTTTTTCTTCCAATAGTTTATAGATTATACACTCTATATCTAATAGTTTTCTAGTCTACAGCCATACCACTCTGAATGTGCCCGATCTCGTCTGTCTAATAGTTTTCTAATTACCTTATATATATATATATACATATACATATATATGCATATATATGTATATTCCAAAGTTAAATAAATATCTTGGGTCTATTTCTTGAAAAATCTAAGAATCTTTGAGCAGTTGTCACCCATCTAAAAATCACGATATTTTATTCAGTATTTTAGCCCCTTTCTAAAAATAATATATATTGAAAACATTTATTTATATTTACCTATGGATACCAATGTCTTTGGAATGTCTTTCCTTTTTACATTTGGATGTTTTTTCTGATGTCATTGTTATTCTTCCCAAATTACTTCTTATAAAAGTTCTTTTAGTAAAGATTTGTTGATGGGAAACTATTTTAGTTTCTCTAAAAATATTTATTCTTTTCTTGCTCTTAAAAGATAGTTTTGTTATATACCTGTTTTTAATTTGACAAGTATTTTTTCTCATCCTTATATTATTCCAGTTTTTAGGATTTTATTACTACTGAAAAGTCTATTATGCATGATTATTTCTTTTAGGTAATTATGATTTTTTCACTGGATTTTTTAAAAGATATTTTTCTCTCTACAGTTTCTCTGAGCTTCTTTTTACATATGAATTTAAGTGAGGCTTTCTTTTTATATATCTTATGACATTATTTTCACTTCCTTTAGCTGTAGAGTTTTCTTTCAAAAGTCCTATGATTTTATTTTTGTATGAGGTGATTTAAAATAAAACCAAGAAGCTTGTCTTAGAGTCTTTTGCTTACATGAGTGATCTCAGAAGCTCTGAAAAGGAACCCACCATTGTCCTCAGAGGTTCACATATCTTGTAAATTTTCAAAATAGTTTAGTCATAATTATTTGAAATCATTGTCTATTTTCACTGTAACACTTCTCTTTTTATGGTCCTTAGTGTTGAACAGCAATAGGGAAGTTATGGGGATTTGGAAGATCTGACTTAGAAGTTGACATTTAATTTTAGTTCAATAAGGTATTTTCACATAATTTACAACCACTTCTATGTATTGGTAAGTTAGAACTAGCTATTATAGTCATATTTTCCAGAAAATATTGTATTGCCTATCAAAGCTACTATCTTGGAGTCAGATGTACTACCATTGTACCATGAGGTCCTTAAAGTTACTAACTTGGCATCATAACATGAGGTATAGGATCTAATCTGTACCCCATAATATACCATTATAATAAGAATATAGATGACATACTGATAATGAGGATATCACTTTAATGAAAACTTGAAATATTTTAAAAACATTCTCATAAGTAGCCCTCAGGATTACAAATAATTATCTTCTCAATGGCTTTTTACCTAATTGTCTTCATTCTTTTACTCTAGGGCTCCAATTTCATATATATACTCTCTTATTTTTATTTCCTTATCTTTCTGTGCTGTAATTTTTCTTCAGATCAGTTTTCCAATTTACAAAATATCTCTTTACCTATTTCTAAGCTGTTGACTACTTATTTGGACTTTAACTTTCAATTATTAAATGTTTTCATTTATAAAAGTTCAATTTCTTTTAATTTTCCTAGTCATCTTTTCAGTCCTATTACTTTGTGATTCCATTTTTAATTTAAACACATCATGTATAATGGCATCTTATTTTATACATGATCATTTCAATACTTGAAGTACTTAGGGATATGCTTGATGATCTTTGATTGTGAACTTATATTTGGTTGAACTTAGAGAGTAAGAGTTCAAGAGTACTGAGGGTTTTAATTGGAGATGTTTTCTGCCATGAAGAATCTGATTTTAATTCTTCCAGAATCCAAGAGTGCTAACACTTCTAGAATTCCATAGCTTCATGACTTCTAGAATGTCAGAGTAGCAGATCAGCATTGCTCTTAAACTATACTTTTTACTTTCAGTTTATTATTTTTCCTTGTATATTTTTTTCTTTAGTTATTACAAAATTAAGACGATTATGACATGTATTTTAATCCAGAAACTGATTATATAGTAATAGTGTATATTCCACTGAACATCCTTCTGGAGTCTATCAAAAGGTATTTTTCCCCTCCCCCCATCTCCAAACATTGATGAGGTATCAGCTGGTGTCTGGTACTCCTAGCTGGATTTCCAGACGACATTCATGGCTGTTGCAATACCACTTCAGCAACACCACTTATGACTACCTCCAGCCACTACCATAAATTGGATCCTGGCCTACTGCTTACTGGTGTGCTCCCAGATAGCTCCATGGTCTTGTCAAGGAAACAATGTCACTTTGTATGTGAAGTCTTCTGCTTTGGAATACTGGACACTAGAGGCATAGTCTGGGATATGATATTTGTGATAATCGAAACTTTCCTTTTTACCAATTACTCCTTTTTACCAATGTACTCTGAGCCTGAGTCATGTCAGGCAGTTGTGAGCAAGTGGTTAAGTACCCACCAATTGTTATGTCCTCACACCTTTTCATTGTTTCAGTTTTCTCTACTCTTAAACACTTTCAGTCTTGCAATTAGTTCTCAATACTTGAAACAGAGGCACTTATTGATTTCAAACATTGCTACAATGGTATTGAAGCCATACCCCCAATATGGGCAGTATTAAAATGTAGGCATTGATGCCATCCACTGTGTCTGAAAAAACAGAGGTTAAAAGAGGCCTAAGCAGAAAGGGTACTTTTACTTAGTTGCAAATTCTGGGTGTGGTCCCAAAAGAGAATGTATCACCCAGAGGGTGGGTAAAGGGAAATTGGAGCCTTTGGTTTTTAGGAGAAAAAAAAAGAGATAAAAAGTAAAGGAGCAGAGACTAGAGGAGACAGACTTTTGGGGAAAGGAGAGACAAGAATGGCAGGTGGATAAAGGGTAGCCCAAGTGACCAGGCTGGGCCAAAGTCCACTGAAAGAATGAGCTGGTGGTGGCTAGGAGCCATGGTGACCTGTAGAAGAGTGGCTGGTGTAGAGAGTGTGGCACCACAGCAAGGTGGCAAAGTGAGCTGGTACCTGGAGATGACCAGGTATTTGGAAAGCTGATTTGTGCATAAGCAATTATGGAAAAAGTTTGAAGTAACTTGGAGAAGCGGAGCAGCTCAGAAAACTGGAGAGAGAAGCAAAGAAAAGATGCCAGATAAAGACTGGAATTTGCAGTGCCTGCCTCAGGTTTGGAGGGGCAAGGGCACCATCTTTGGACATGTGTCTTTGGGACCTTTGGGGCTGAAAATGCTGACTGGGATAAGAGAATTGGCCACCTGTGGCTTTGAGGACTTTTTGTTTTCCCTGTTAATATTCTTTGCAAACAAACCCTGTTAAACTGCATGTAAGTGGCAACTGCTACACACAGGTGGTACGAATCTGAGGGAACCTGGGTGGCAGAAGCCACATTTTAAGTGTGGTTTGTTGATTGGAGGCTTCTGCCCTTTTTTGACCCAATTTCAGTATCATGTTTAAATATGTCAGTCAAACCAGCTGCCATCTCCAGGTCAGCAGTCACTATGTTAGTGGATTCTCAGACCAGGAGGTTCTCAATTTCTAACCAACTTTTTGGTGAGGGAGAGCAGCAAACGATAGCAGATGTTCAGTGTTTCCATAAGCGCATCTTCAAACTCTGTCAGCTGAGTCTGAATCTGTTAGTCTTCCTCCTTCCCTAAGCAGCTCATTTATAAACTTTTCAAAGGTTGCTTCTTTTATAATAAACTGAGTCTGTTCTTATTCCAGAACTTCTTTTCTTCTAACAACGTGTGCACTTGAAATATAAGGTCTTCCCTAAGTAGTCATTCTGTTTTGTTCCTTTTCCACTTTCAAAGGCAAATTGAACAATAGCACGCCCATTTTCTTATTGACATTAAGATCTCACTGAAGAGCAGCTATTCTCTATTGGTAAATTCAATTGCTCTCCCTCTCCCTTTCTCTCTTCCTTCTCTACTCTCTTTTCTCTCTCTCTCCCCCCTCTTTCTCCTTTCTCTCTCTCCTCCATAGACTAAATTCAACATATGCCAGCCAATCTCACGAATCCATATGCTTCCATATCCCCCAACCAGTCCTGGAATTGCTTGGATATTTCAATGAGGGGGTCATTTAAGTCATTCATAGAGATAAATCTTGCAGCTCAGGGTAGCAGCCTGGTGTACCCATAGCACCAAGGTCCAGCATTCCTCAGGAAGAATGATTTTTGCAGAGAGTCTTAAGAGTTTCTCAAAATCAAGGATAGTATATTTCCTCTGACCTGGAGACTACTTCTTAATAGTTAAACAAATGCATTTTAATAGGTTGGCTAAACTAAGAAAGAACTTAGAAGTAATTGTTCCTAATTAAGAAGGCATTCCTAATGCCTTCTTCCTTTAATGTTCTGATAACCTGCTTGTTCACAAATTTACCAAAGCATCACTAAGATGAACTAACATTACCAAAGAACATTTATTCTGCACCAAAATATATAAAAAAACTCAATGCCTATTGCTGAATTAAAAAAAAAATCTTGCACATTTAGTACTTTGAACATTTTTTCTTAGAAAATTATTTCTTTTTTTTAATAATTAATTTTTTAATTTATATATAAATTTCACAACTTTGTAATCTCAAGGGCTTGCCCCCCCCTCCCTCCCCTCCCTTCCCCCCCTTTCCCTCCTGTTCATAGTTGTGCGTTTCATTTTGGTGCTTAGCTTGTTTTGACTTTCCTCAAGGCTTTTATTTTTTATTTATTTATTTATTTTTTCCCTATATCCCTTACATTAGTGAAACCATTTGGTTTCTGCCTTTTTCTTTATGGCTTGTTTCTGCTAATATGATTTCTTCTAAATGCATCCATGTTGTTAT
>PVHY01027953.1:0-15692 GCA_004024945.1 Uropsilus gracilis | reverse complement strand
GACTTTGATATAATTATACTCCAAACTTCCCTAAGATAATACTCTCTCCCCAACTGTTCCATATGTGATCTACATGTTTAAGGTCGGGCAAATTGGCCTAATTCAACCAATGTTGAATAATCAACCCAAAATTGGGTCTTGGGTAGGGTCTTTTTGTAATATAGTTCCATTACAATGAACCTCTGTAAGTTTGCTCATAAATGTTAGGATAAAAGCTTTCTTTTCTCCACTGGAGTCAGTACTCTGAAACTCTTCAGGCCATTTTAAACACCTTGATTAGAGAGAAACTGAGGACAAAGGTTGAGGGCAGGTAAGTACAGAATGGAGGATTATTTGATTCCATATCAAACTCTGTCTAATGTCAATCATAGTTTGGTTCTTTATGTTTTATGAGCCAATCTATAACCCTTTATGTCAGGATACTTTTATTCAAGTTTATATATTGTCAGAAATCAAAATGCATTCTAACCAATATAGGCAGGTATTTTGAAGTTTGAATATAGAGAAATCTTGATTCTCAGTAAAGAAATATGATTTGAGATAAAGCCAAGGAACTGTTCAAGCAAGCATGTCTGTGATACAACTCTTAGAGGAAGTGTGTATTTAAAGTGTATACTTAAACAGATCTTTAGCATAAGTGAAATGAAGATGAAGAATTAAAATGTATATGCAGCTGAGTATTTTTCCTGATTATAAAAGTACACAGCATATAAAAATGACTGAAATACAGAAGTTTACTAATGGAAATGGGGGTCATATAATACAACACTTGAGAGAAAACAAATTTTTCTTTTTAGCATATTTGCTTCTATTCTTTCTATCCATTTTTATGTATTAGAGATAACACCATATATACAATTTTATCCTATTTTTTATTCAACACCAAATAATAAGCATTTTCCCACATCATTATCCAAGTATTCATGAAGGACTTGTTTTTCTTCCCAGTAAAATTGCACTTTATTTGGGGATTTGATACAAATACATATGAAACAGTAAATGATGTAGTGAAAATTATAATATAAATTTGAGAATATGACTTCTTGTAATATTATTAACTTATTAACTTAAAATTGAGTTTCAGTAAACTTGAAATTTGTCATACCAAAGATAGAACTTATAGAAGAATAGAGTCTGTTTGGTGAATATGGAAAGGATTAAACCATTTAGACCAAGAAAGTTTCATTTAAAATATATTCTGATCCAGTTGGGCCATAATGTCTGTAAAAGGAACAGAGGTTATTATAATGACTTAGAGTGATCAGAAATTGCATTTCATATATAGAGCATTTTTATTTCGTTGAATCTTTTAAATCTAGCAAAAACTTTCTATTTTTTAGAACAATGAGTTGTTTATAAGTGTAGGTCTTTTTAATTTTAAGATTATGGAGAAAACTGCTTTGTCTAATGTTAGCATTTTGTTTTAACTAAGAATTATGGAAAATCATCCCTAATAATCAGGGAAATGCAAATTAAAACCACACTGAGACACCATCTTACACTAGTAGGAATGGCCCATATAAATCGGACAAGTGTTAGTGTGGCTGTGGCGAAAAAGGAACTCTTACACTGCTGGTGGGAGTGCAAACTGGTGCAGCCACTATGGAAGACTGTGTGGATTCCAATTGAAAGTGAACTTACCATTCAACCCAGCAATTTCACTACTGGGAATCTACCCAGAGGACATGAAAACATGAATTCAAAAGGACACATGTATGTGCATGTTTATTGCAGCTCTGTTTACAATTGCCAAGATATGGAAACAAATCAAATGTCCCAAAACCGATGAATGGCTAAAAAAATGTGGTATATGTACATGATGGAATACTATGCATCAATCAAGGAGGACAAAGATGTCATTTACAGCAACATGGATGGAACTAGAAGGATTCATAATAGCAGAAATAAGCCAAAAAGAAAAAGAAATGCAGGATGGTCTTACTTATATGACAGATATAGGGAAAAACAAACAAATGAATAAGAAAAATTAGAAACAATCAATGGGGCTGAATGATGGCGTGAAAGAGGAGGAGGGGGAAGAAGGCGGGCAAGGTGGAGGGCACAAATGAGAAGGATGGTCACCAGATGTTAGGGAAATGGGAAAACCCCGGAGTACACAATAATATAATATATATATATAATATATATATATTATATATTATATATATATATGCAAAATTTAAAAAAAAATCAGCCATCACAGAGATAGTTAACATTCTCTGTGGACATCTCTTCTATCCTATTCCCCATTATACATTTCCAGAAATAATCAGTACACTGGATTTGATGTTTATCATTCCTGTGGTATTTGAAACTTTTAAGTCACACATATGTGTAAATAATTTATTATTTTGCATGACTTATAATTTTTAATCATGGTATTGTAATATGTATACCTTTCTATAATTTGTTTTCTTTCCACGAATGAATGAATGAATGAATAAATAAGTAAATAAATAAAATATCTAAAAAAAAAAAGAATTGTGTAGAAGCAAGGATCTAAATGAAATGAATAAGACTCTTCCAAGATATCCCAGTGAAAACTTCAGTGTTACTTTAGCTAAAGATTCTGCAATCAAGCACTGTACTTGAATTATGGCACCTTCTTTTCTTTAATGAAAATTTTTGTTGTTTGAGTAGTGGCTTATCTTGTTTCCACTTAAGAGTTGTAGAATTCCCCCTTCAG
Organism: Uropsilus gracilis; assembly: GCA_004024945.1. Classification (NCBI taxonomy): domain Eukaryota; kingdom Metazoa; phylum Chordata; class Mammalia; order Eulipotyphla; family Talpidae; genus Uropsilus; species Uropsilus gracilis. The sequence continues at coordinate 13,006 of PVHY01027953.1, read as the reverse complement.
GCTATCGCACTTTCTTAGAATGATGTGCTCCTATATGCTTACATTATTTATTTTCCTCAGTATAAACCTGATATAAATGTTATTGTCACTTTGTATATTTTTTTAAAAAAATAAGGTTTAGAGAAATTGCAGTGATTGTAATCTACTTTAAGCTATTCTAGTGTAAACATAATTGTACTTATGATTATGGATAAGAGTTTGAACCAGTCAGTATACATTTGTAACCAAATAATGATATAGTAGGGATTTTAACAGAGGTCTCTTCCCAATCACCCTTATGTCCTTTTTAATGCACTTGACTTTATTGCTAATATTGGTGTTAATGTGTAATGTACCTACAACTTTGTGGTAGAGAAGACATCTGATTAGTACTTTCCCATTTGTGAATCCTAAATATTCATTCAGTGGTTTAGGAATATCCTATTCATTTAAATAAGTCATAGTACAGTTGAGCTTTTATACTATCCTATGAGCCTTTGATGACCTGTGACTGTTTCTTTTTCATGAAGGACAATTATGTTTAATATGTAACTCTTGTTTTTTTCCTTGAAATTTTATTGTTTTGCTATTCTGTCATAAAGTTAAATGATTTTGTATATACAACTTAACATCTCATCAGGTGTAGATGTTCCATGTGAACAAATTTACTATATTTTCCCTAAAAATTCAATCACCATTACTTCATTTGTTTTATAGCATTAAATGTGTCTGAGAAAAATCTTTGAAGCTTTATACATAACGTTTTTGTTTTTCTCCAAGCCTGTTTGTGGGAATTTTCCTTCATCCTACATATAGAATTTTGAAAGGTGTTCAGGATATATCAAAGTGTGGGTTTGTTTCCTTTTTTTTTTTTTTTTTTTTAACTCGGGAGAAGTTTCTTTAGGCATATCTTTGATTGTTGCTTCTGATATCTTCCTTTGTAATACCCATAATTCTTAGACTGGATTACTCATAAAGACAAAGATTGTACTGATGCATCTATAACTATGAAACAGTAAATATTTCCAGCAATCCATCAGAATCTAGGAAGAAGGTACAAAATAGATTCTCCCTTATAGTTCTCAGAGAAAACCAACTCTGCCAACACAATGGTCTTGAGCTATGTATGAGAACCCTGAGGCAATTAAAATTCTATTATCTAATTCACCCTGTTTATGATACTTTATTATAGCAGCCCAGGCAAAATCATGATTTCCTGAATTTATCACATTTGTGACTGGCTCTGACACTGCTTATAAATAAATATTAAGCAGGATCATAGAAAGATCCATGGCTAAAACTCTTATCTTCTAATATCATTAGTCATGATACTAAAACTTGAATAGTTCTGCATGTTACTCATTTTTTAGAGCAGGTTGATATAGAGATCTCTTTATGAAAAGTCTCAATCAGCCCTATTGCTCCATTTCACCTTTATAGAAAGACTAATTGGGTAAGAATTTAAATATGACAGTTCTACAATCTGAAATTTTCTAGGCACTACCCAATGGATAATACTAACAAGTACCTCTTGTTAATGAAGACTGTAAGAATGATTGGGTTTCTTACATGAGTATAGATGTTCTGAAGTATTTCCACATCTGTTAAACTATTTCAAGCTTTCCAGTTTTTAACTTTATATTTCCTTTTCCTGTTTTCTTAGCCGTGAATACAAAGGAAGGCTGCATTTCCTTACAATAGTGAAGTTATGGAACAATCCGAGTGTCCTAGGAAAGATGATTGGAAAAAGAAGACAGATACACACACACACACACACACACACACACACACACACACGATGGAATATTACTGTGCTGCGAAAAATCTATTTCTTGCCATTTTTGAAAACAAGGACAGAACCAAGGGGTTTATGCCAGGTGAAGTGAATCGGAAGGATAAATATTGGGTGATTTTACTTACTTATGGAATATAATAAGACAAAACAAAGGAATGGGTGATTTTACTTACTTATGGAATATAATAAGACAAAACAAAGGAATGGAGAAAAACAAAACAAGGAAATAACCTTGAAATATATAGAATTGAGACAACTGGATGGGGAGGGAGAGTGGGATGAGTAAAGTAGGGAGGTGGCAAAATGGTCTATTGCAGAGGATAATGGTTGTCTTACTGGTGTTATCATGTGAGAGGTGAACAGCCGCAGAGGTTTGAATCTCTACCTCTAAATCATGTACAGTGTTGTAAATGCTATTGCCTCAATAAAGAAAATAAAAGCCTTCATAACCTCCGTTAGTCATACCCAGATGGCTAAAATTTTACCTTTAACTTCCCTCTCTAGAAAGCATGGTTAGTGAAGCTCATTTTTGGTCACTGAGTTATGTGCTTGATTCTATATTAGTTTCTACATTTTCATTCCATGTTCTTGACCTTTAAGTTGGCTTGAGTTTGAGCATTGACCATACTTTTCCTGGAATCCAGGTTTTGGATTTTGACTATGCTCTTTGCAATGATCGTACCTAGTGTCACTTTTGTTTTCTGTAATGTATTTAGTATGGTTTTTTTCTACCACTACCCTTTATTTTCCTATATTAAAACCTTCATATGTCACCCATTGGTGAAATGGTAAAGTCTAAGTAAGCCCTTTCAGAAAATTGAATGCAGGTGTCTTCAAAATCTGATTTCTGCCTGTCACTCTAGTTGCACATCTTGCCTACGATTCTAAAACATGCTTCCTCCCTCAAGGGGCAAATAATTGGTAGCAATTAAATGTTCCCCATAGCAGCCACTCAATACATGTTTGTTGAATTAATTAAGTAGCAAAGGATATTTGGCAGTGGCACAAGGTGGAAGAGTGATGGGTTCCAGGCATTGTTTAGTGTCTATGTGAGCTACCACAGCAGAATGGCGGTAGCAACCTCGAGTGCCCTGGCATAGTCACGGGGCATTAAGAAGAGAAATTCAGAGACCCTGCAGAGAATATTGGCCTGTTTTTCACCTCTGCATTGCTAAGAACACTTCTCTAGTAACTGTGAAATGTGTACTTGAGAAGGAGACTGACTAGGGCATATTGTTTTTGAAGATCTATTATTTGAATCCTGCCGTGTCAGTGAATAAATGGACATTTGGTTAATCTATACACACCTTCCTTTTGCACATCCAGACCTGAAGCATTATAATGTCCCGCTAAGGTCTTATACAACAGGATTTGTGCATCTGCAAAGTCAGAATCAAAGACTAATCCATACTTGGTTATTCTGAGTGAACTAAAACACAGTAATTCATTTTCATTATAGATCGGGCATGCTGAGGAGAGGAACTGATCCATTACTGAAATCTGCTGTCTATTCTCCATTAAGCCTGCTGAGGCAAGGGTCAGTCTGACACCTCACTATGGGTAAGCCAGGAGTGGGAGATCATCACCAGTAGTGTGAAGTTGGCCAGGGTAGTTTGCATTGTATTTTTGGCAGCTACAAGTGCACTTTAACTAAATGCTTTCTGTCGAAGTCTTCTGTGACAATGACTTTAGCAGTAAATGTGTGGGGAGATGACTGAGGATGTTGCATGATAGCAGAACAGAAGTGGAAAGTTGGTAATGGAGAAAGGAAGATTTAGCACATGTTTGGTCTTATAAATAAACCATTAAGGATTAAAGCAGACCATGGGATTAAAGGGGTGGTGTATTATGGTACTTTTGTACTTCAGGGTCTGAGAAGATACTATAGCAGAGATAATTTAAGAGTACAGTTTTCGTTTCTTTACAGTTGGTCTTCCTTTATTATGTATTCAAAATTCTATAAAGTGTTTGTTCTGCCACTGATGTGTTAGTGTCACACTGCAAATTTGGTCAGTTTGTTCCTTTCACTTGTCATTGGTTTTATATTGAGTGCATGTGTTTCCACGATGGTATGTGCATGGTGTACACACATGTAAATACCTTTGCTTTCCAGTTAAAGTGCAAGCTTCTAACATGCAAAATATTTGGTTGATGTCCTTTCTTTTGCATCATCCCTATGCTTTTGGTTCTATATAGTAGAGAGTTTTTAAGAGCTCCCTTTTCCCAGCAGACTATGTTGGAAAATCTAATGTACAAAAACTGTTTTTGAAATTATATCATAATGACAAATAGTGATGGAAAGAAAGGTGAAATATGTATTTAGTCCCAAGTTTAACTCTAGATATTCCACAATTTCCTAAATGGTCTGAGGCTACTTTTTGTCTTATTTCTGCATCTTATATTCCTAGTAAGAAAATGATAAGACCAGAAAGTTCAATCTCTAAGGACCCTTCCAGTTCAAACTTCTGGATTCCATCAAGTGTATTCATTATTACTGAACATATCGAATTGAGCTTAGGTAAAATCTGATATGTTAAATGAAGTTCTTTAGCCTTGAATAACTTAGTATAACTACTATTCATTGAGTACCTACTATATATGAACTATGGATCTGGGGTCCTTACATGTATCTTCTCTTTCAATACTGAAAACAACTGTATGGGTTGGACAGTATTATTTTCTCCATTTTATTTAGGGCAGTTTAGGTCTATATCTTAGTATTATATGGCTAGAAATTTCTAGACCCAGATGTCTGATCCATATCTGTCTAACTCCAAAGTCCATGTTCTTAAGCACTATATTATATCAACTTAATGTACTATGCTCTCTAGTTGAGGATATAGGTATGCTCTTACAGAGATGAAAGCTCCTGTGGTTTTCTGTGAGTGGGGGATACTCTTGCTCTTTCCCAATAGTTGGCCTCTTATGTAGGTCTGCATCTGGGTCTCTGTCAGAGCTTTCCTAACTCTTTAAAGTTGCTGGGGAAGGATGCTGAAGAACAGCATGTTAAACAAGGAGATTAAAACAAGGGCACAAAGGAATCACTATAGTCAACTCTCCATTGTTGCAAGGAAAAACACAGAAGTGGCAAACATTAACTTGAGGACTGTCTCATGAAAGGGACAATGAAAAGGAATCCAGTGTAGCTTCCTCCGGATTTCTGTGCACATTGGCTCTGGGTACTCATTCACTGGTTATATTTTCAAACCCTGAGTTCTAATTACTTCTGCTATGACATAATAGGGATTTAAAGAGTTAATCAGCTAATGATGAGATATGTCTGTTATAGGAACTTTGACAAATTCCTGTGTCTGGTCTAGGGGACTAAAATGAAGGAAACAGGAGAAATATCTGGCTGTTTCTACTTTAGCATTGTCCTGTGAGGTTTGATTGGTTATGGACTCCCCCAACAGCTGTTCAGAGTGAGAACCCAACCCTAACACCAGAGATATAAGATGGAGTCACCCTTCCCCCCACCTCATCTCCATGTTGAAAGAAAAATGACCATTTTATTATGTTATTTATTTTTTCAGGGTGGGAGAGAACACCAATTGTTTATGTGGTTTGGTAAGAAAAAGGGTCTGTGTCAATGGAGTGTGGTGCAAAAGGTAGAAATCTCACAGTCCGCTTAGCAAAGTTGATTTGTACTTAGTTGAAGGACCTCCTTGGGGTGGAAAGCAATGACCTGGGTAAGACTGAAAGTAATGTTATCTGGGTACTATGATGGGGGGACTTAGGGGCATGATGACTGGATTTGAAAGGTGTCCTGGTTGCATTTTAGTGTGAGAAAGGGTCTAAAATCTGTTCTGTGTAGAAGTCTCTATTAAGTTGCAGTTTCTGGAGTACAGCCTCTGTATGATGCTGAACCATTATGCCCTTATTCCATATGGCTTCAGATCTTCCCTGTCCTATATTATTCAGCAACTCTCTACAAAGTACAGCACATTCTCTGAGGTCATTTGTCTTACTTGGAAGGGCCAATTGAACTGAACTTTTAAGAGGATGGAATAAGGCAGGAAGAAGCTTTCATAAAGGAAAACAAAGAGCAGAGGGCCTTAGCAAATGCTACTTAGTTCCCAATAGAGCAGTGTAAGAGAGGGCAAGAATAATTGTGGGAAAGTAATGGAATCTACATGAGGATCTTTCTTGGTAATCCCAAAGTTAGGTATAGTGTATCATTTTCTCAGCAAATGGAGGAATTGTTTTATTATCCCCCCCCTACCTTCTATTGTGAAAATATTACCTCTCAATTAATTCCATGCATGCTGTTTACTATGTGGATTAGCTGTTGTCAATTTTGAATGCCATGAATTCAGTATTTCGTTTGTCATAACCCCATTATTCTCATTAATAAATGGACTAATTTTATTGTTTTGCTAATTTTATTATTAATGCAAATAAAATCCCATTAGTTAATGCTGCACTAAAGAAAAAAAATCTATGTATAAATATTGTCCAACGCAAAGTCAGTTATGAATGAATTGATGCAACTGCTTAGTTTAGAATTTTGTGACTCTTCTCCAATACTGAAATATCAAGGTTGTTTGGAATGCAGGATGGATCACACCAGATAAAGAAGAAAGCATTGAACTGCATTGCAAATAGCCAAGACTTTGACTAATGTGATGATCTTTGTTGCAAACCCCAGTATGCTCTCCAATTAGCCTCTGAAGAGTCTTGAAGGATTTCCAGTTATTATAGCTGCATGCTAGAAGGCCCGTTTTTCCCCCTTGGACATACAGAAAAATAAGGCTCTTCAGGTATTGAGAGGAGAAAATTGTAGTTTGACCTTGTGGTGCAGAGAGACTCAAATGTATCTAGGAAATTATGCTTTTATGCTGGATTCAAGGTACAAAAGTAATTGTAGAGCAATGAGACTCTGGGTGCCACCTACTTGAGGCAGATGTGTACAATTCCATCTGACTTTTGTGTCTTCCCATGGAGGCAGGATGGAGAACTCAGTGTTTCTCTGCTCCTTTAGTGAAGTGTGTCACTGGTATGACCCCATGGTTAGTCAGAGATCCTGACATTCTAGAACACATTCTTTCCAGAACGCCTACAAGCAAGGTAGAATCTGTTTTCAATTGAAGCCAGACTTCAGTCGGGAGTTCATGGGCATTAGCTTCAAAGATGGAGTGGGATTTACAACCCCTTGGTTGCCTGGATTTTGAACTGACCTTGACACAAGGTCACATCTTCTTATGGTCTGCCTCTCCTGAACTCTCATGCTTTTTTGAATTTTCCGCTGGATCCTCTTAAGAATTTGGCAAAAGAGTGCTCCTCACCGTCATATCACTATACTTGGACAGCTTATGTCATTTTCTTTTGTACCATTTTCTTGTTAAATGTTTATCCAGTACCTACCATGTGCAGGCACCATATTTCCACATATATTTCCTAATTTCCTCCTCATATTAATCTTGTGGTGCAGATCAGCCTATCTTCATTTTACAGATGAAGTAACTGACACAAAGATTTACATAATTTGGCTAATAGCCTAAGACTTATAAATTGTTGAAACTGAATTTCCGTCTCCATCTGCTTGATTCCAAAATATGTACCAGTTCCATTAGATGCCATGCTGATTTCTGCGGCAGCTATGATTCAAAACAATACAGGGACATAGCGTAACACTCATATATTTTCTTTTCTGTCATCCTGGTCACCTCATTTGCACTGCCTTTTCATGCCTTAGCTTGCCTGAGTTCACTTATCTCTTCATATAGTATTGGCTCTGATCTACTTCCAAGATGCAATATAGGAAGACAGGGAGTATTTAAGCAAGTAACAGGACATGATTTTTATCTCACTCCAACACTGACAGATTGGCATTAACTACTTGAAACACTTTTGAGGTTTATGTGGTAGCACTGATGACTTAATGGGTATGAATGGAGAGGGCATATGTACTCTGTATTAGCTATATCAACTTAAGCAATCCCAAGCTCCACCCCTGGGGAGGTGAACAGTGTATGCCCACATCAGTAATGTTTGCTTTCAATCTTTAAGGACTTCCTTTTATTTTTGGTAGACAAAACTCCATAAATTACAAAACTAAAATGACTGATTTTTTAAAAAGAATTTCTTGTGCATGTAGAACAATTCATGAACTCAGAGCTTCCAAAAATAGAACGTGATATGAAGCTCATGGACATGAATTCGCAGGTGACTTAGAGAGTGAAAAGGAGGAAGCTGTTTATATATATATATATATATATATATATATATATATATTTTTTTTTTTTTTATTTCTTGTTTTATACAATGTATTACGGTGATACCTGTGGGGAAACCCCCCCTCTGGTCTCTCTGCCTCCTTTCTTATTGTTGTTTGTCCATGCTTAGCCCAGTGATCCTTTTCCTTTCTGGAGCTATGTCCTTATCCTGTGTGAAGGTATGATTTCCTGGCACATGGTAGACCATGCTACTTAGTTTTCTGGTACTAATTTTTGTGTTCAGAGACTAGTCTGAGCTCATTTGGCTTGTATCATTGCCTCTTCCTTCTTGGCGGGTGTCAACCTCTGTTGCTTTATGTCTCATTTTGTTGCTAGGAGGAAGCTGTTTTAATTTTAGCAAAGATGGGCTATTCTTTAGGTGGAGCCCAGATTGATTAAGTGACTTTAGGAAGATGACTTATGTTTCAGGAAGATGAGTTAAATTTTTTGTTATGATTGCCAGCAGCATGTTTTAGAAATAGTCTACATTTCACAGGTATTAATGCAATGAGATAGATTTTTATCTCACTTTTGTGGATAAAATCATTTTGTCTGATCAGGGCAATCTTAGTTCCTGACCCTGTTTTGTATATAAGTTTACCATAACCAGTCAATCCTTGTATAGTTCCCTGAGTCAATGCTTACTGCTTCTCTCTTTAACCACCTTCGCTCCATACCTTTGTTCAGATATAGTAATTCCTTTCCTTGACTTCTAAAGATGGGTTTATAATTAATTTAGTTTTCATGACTTCCTCTTCCTTGACACTAAAGAAGACATGACTAAAACACTGATGATAAAATTTGCCCATAGTCTGTATGTCAAGATTACCGCCTCCTGGCTATTTCACCTTTTTCTGAATGCCACATAGTTCTGTTTTCTTATATCCTAATTGAACAATGCCTTTCCTTGGAGATGGCATGTTTAGATCTAAATTTTGTCTAAATTTAGTCTCAGTATAAATTTCTACCATCATCTCAGTCTTTTTCTCATCTGTGCTATCGAGTAGGCAGGAACACATGTTATTCTTCTAGCTCCTGCTGCTTGTGGTGTATGGCATAGGACATGGAATTAAATGCCAGATAGGTCCGGAAACACTGTCTAGACAAATAACTGGTCATGTTATTGTGGGGACTTTGATAATTATAGACTAAATCCTACAAAATAGCAAAACTATTATGTTGTATCCAATCTCAGCCACTCTTATATCCATAAGGGTATACTAAAATCAGTCTCCAGACTAGATCATGGGTATTTAAAAATCAAAGGTAATACATGTACATAATGCAGAAAAATTAAATGATACTAAGATATGTATTTTTTTCCAAAATAATAACTGTCTCTCCCACTCCATAAAATGGGTATTAGACTTCTCTCACAGGGCTGTGGAGCCAAATTATGAGCATAGATTATATACTTACTTGGTAGCAAGTGATACATATCTCTCTGTTATCATCATCCATATTAAGCTATGCCTATTAGCAAAAACTGGTTTTCTAGACATGTTGTTACTATATTTATCAGAGACATTCAAGGATTTCATTTGTTCTTCTCAGTTAATGCAACTGAAAAGTCTAAAAGCTCTGAGAAAAGAATTAACATGTATTTTTTCAACAGAAAAATATGGATTAAAAATGAAAATTTGCCCCTCTATTCCTTCCCTAGGTATCCATGGACCCCATTGGCAAATGCAAAGTTCTCAGGTATAAGACAAAGACTATGAGTATTTGACCTCTGGAGAGAAATTTCCCTAGCAAAGGCTTATCCTGAATATAAAGGAAGTAAAACTTCCCTTTCACTTTCTGATTAATATTCTTCTTGCTCAACAGACACCAAATGCTTACGAGACTGGGAACTCATCTGCTTTTGCAATTTGATTGTACCTTCAGATTATCAGGTGATAAATTTGTTATAAGTAATGATAAAAATTGCAAATCTTCCCACCCACACAAATGCATAAAACCAATTTCCCTGTTCAGGTTCCTGAGAAATAAACATGCCAACCCAGAAAGGCTATTTATCATGGCTGTCATAATTAGGTCCAATCGGTGAAGTCAGTTCCCTTCTCCAAATGACAAACTTCAAGTTCCAACTCACCAGCACCATTTTGCAGGACACGTCTAATAACCTTTAGTCATTTATCACTATTCCCACATGCTAGCATCATCAGAGGCAAGGCAGGTGTTCCTCATTTCACTTCACTAACCTAAAATTATTGCCATCATTGTACCAATATGACAGTACTGCCTGGCTTCTGATATAAGCATATTTCCAAAGATGACTAAATTTTTTTTTAAGTTAGGGACTTACAGATCATAATATTAAGGTAGTTTTTTCTTTCTTCTGACTTTACAAATAAGGCAGTAAGCTGCTAACTTTAGCTAGGGGATGCACACATGTGAAATAGACATTAGGAGACCAGGGGATCAAAGAAACACCCGGTATCTCTCCCATTCTACTTACTACCAGCATTGAGAAATAAAGAGAACAATACAGACTTGGAGCAATTGTCTGCTAAACCACTGACTAGTGGGCTTTGAGCACAGTCTGGACTTATGGGCCAAATATAGAGCTGAAGATTTTGTTTAAAATTGTAAAGATTAGGTTAAACATATCAGTTCTACAATTAGCAGGAAGTATTGGGGGGGAGAGAGAGAGAGAGAGAGAGAGAGAGGTGTGGGAGGGTATGATTGATGAAGGGATTTTATTTAAGTAGATACTGTCATAAACTGAGAAATTCCATTCGTTACACTCCTTAGCTTTGAAAAGCTTACTAGAACGATGGCTCTTTCCTTTGAAACAAGTGCAGTGTAGAGAGAGAACTTTGTGTGTTTGATGAAAAAATATGTGGGTGGGTAGGGGAAACTGTGAACTTGTATTAACCCTCCTGCAACAAACAAACTGGTATAGGAAAGCCACTTCATTTTTTCTGGCTTATAATTCCATCTTTTGTAAAGTAGAGAAAATACTACCACCATTGTGAGAAAGCAGGAAGAAAATACTTGTGGAGCATGCAGTCTCTGCTTTAAATTACATAAAAAAAGTTTTAGAAAATGGAGTGACTTTCAGAAACTGCAAGTTTCTGAAGCTTCCTGCTTCATGCAGGAATTGCTACCAGAGTAGATCCTGGAAAATGAGCTCACACATCAGTGTTTATTCCAGTTTTAAAATCCAGACACTTTAAATAGGTCAATTGGGCAGAAACACACACTTAATTCACAGTCTTGTAGTTGTATGCTTGATGTCAGTCTCATTACATTGTGGGCTTCCCAGGACTAAGATCCTACCTTAAGGATCTTTCTAGTCAGAGAACCTAGTCCCATTATTATTTGATATAATAGGCACTACTGTCTATTGCGAGAAAAGAAGGAGGAAGGGAAGGAGGGAGAAACAGGCACTTCAGAGTATGCTCTGGGTTTCTATTGTAGGGTTACCTCTTTGTGCTGTTATTTTCTTTTGGAAGTAATTCTGACTCTTTGAACTTTCTGACTTCCTGGGGTTTGAGTTTTGGATAAATGGGCGTTGACAAGGATGCCTAGCTAATCTGAACTTCTTGAATGCTTTAGTGATAAAGCAATCAGCCCCGCCAACTCTCAGCCCATGTATCAACTAATCAATAGGAATGTTCAGGCTACACCAAGATTTTCTAAAAGCTGTCAAGGTTGACTAATCAGTGATTGTTCAAAAATCACATGGAAGAGAAAACCTTTCTCTTCTCCTGGGGATTTTTGTGTGAAAAGTCCTTGGCTAGGAATTGAATGATTCAGTTCTCAAGTGACCTAATTATTATTAGGAACACCATGTAAGATTTGGAAGCAGGGAGGAGGAATGGAGAATGGTGGGACTTAATCATGCTCATTATTTCATCCTTATGAGCAGATGTAAAAATCTGTCAGATGCTTGACTTGCTTAGTCCTCTCAGTGGACTGCATGAGGTGAGGGATATGGAAGTGGAGGGATAGTTAGGAAATTCAAAGGAGGATAGGGCCATCTTAGTAGCGAATGATGCTCCTCCTCCTGCAGCATGTCCAAAAAAGTGTTTACCAATAGCTATTTCCTTTATAAAATAATCCCTGGATGGATTAGTGAGTCTGAAGCATTCTGTATCCTTTCCCACCACTATCTCTCAAATACACATCTGGAACTCCTAGCCCTTCTTTACCACCTGATTTTTTTGCACTCCTAGAACTCAGTCCTTCCTGCTGGTAATATTGTGGTAAAAGGTCTGCCATTGTTTCCCTCATCAGCAGTGTTTGCACTGAGTATATTAGTGCAACTGTAGCAAATCTCCTAACGCCCAAGCTTGGCACCAAACATTAGAGGACAGATGATTTGGAAAATGTTGCTAAATGTTGCTGCTGTTTGAAACCAGAAATAATCAAAATCTGTTAAAATAATGTTAATTTAGATCTGAGAATATATAGCCATGCTTCTGCTTCTGTATCATTTCTAATCCTGTCATTTAAAGATAACCAGGGCCGGTCGTGATGATGTGTGCTTATAATCCCAGCTACCTGGGAGTCTGAGTCCCCAGGTACCTGGGATACCGAGTCCCCAGCTACCTGGGAGTCACTTGAGTCCACGGGTTTGAGACAACCCTGGGAAACATAGTGAGATCTGGTCTTTAAAACAAAAACAACAACAAAATAAAGGTAATGGGAAAGGCAAGGTCATTGATGATATCTAGGCACAATCTGTAATGAAGTGCTGACAGGAAGAATGTGCTATGGGAAAAGTACAATGAGATTTGGGTAGACATTGTTACATTTTATTCTTGATAATTTGGAGACTAGTTTACTCTCCTCATAGTTCAGGGAAGATCATAGGTGAGCTCTACCTCTTTCCAAAACAGTGACATCAGTACTGATCTTTATGGGATAGATTAAGATGTCATTGGACACACTCAAGTTGGAAACACTGGGTCTATATATTTTTTTAATAAATATATATTTTTAAATTTATATATAAATTTCACAACTTTGTAATCTCAAGGGTTTGCTCCCCCCTCCCTCCCCCCCC
>PVHY01027952.1:0-15715 GCA_004024945.1 Uropsilus gracilis | reverse complement strand
ATGGTATTTACAGACAAAAAGAATGTAGGTCAAGGTTATTAACAAAAGAAGAGACTTTCCAGGTACAACCATCTCTCAGGGAAGAGGCAGGGACTTATAAGTGGCTTATTCCTGGTGCTAATTAGGAAATTACAGGTTATTGGTTAGGGATTAGAAAATATTTTCAAGCTTTATTGATATCTACTGCACATATTATAAAATCAATGAGTTTTAAGTATGCAGTTCATTCTAGCTTTACTGATGGATTTTTTAAATTATATATGTGTGTATATATATTTATATTTATTACATTATTGCGTGCCCTGGGGTTCTCCTATTTCCTTAACACCCATTAACTTAATGATCATTCTTAATCTTATGTGCCCTCCACCTCCCCTGTTTTGCTCCTCCTCCCCCCTCTTGCTCTATGGTTCAGTTGTTTCTAATTTTTCTTATTCGTTTGTTTTTTCCTATATCCTTCATATAAGTGAGACCATCCCATATTTCTCTTTTTCTTTTTGGCTTATTTCTGCTAATATGGGTCCTTCTAGTTCCATCCATGTTGCTGCAAATGACATGTTTGTCCTCCTTGGTTGATGCATAATATTCCATCATGTACAAATACCACATTTTTTTCAGCCATTCATCAGTTTGGGGGCATTTGGGTTGTTTCCATATCTTGGCAATTGTAAACAGAGCTGCAATAAACATGCAAATACAGGTGTCCTTTTCAATAAGTGTTTTCATGTCCTCTGGGTAGATCCCCAGTAATGGGATTGCTGGGTCAAATGGATATTCCACGTTCAATTGTTTGAGGGTCCTTCACACAGTCTTCATAGTGGCTGAGACAGTTTGCATTCCCACCAGCAGTGTAAGAAAGTTCCTTTTTCTCCACATCCATGCCAACATTTGTTGTTGCCAGTTTTCTTTTTTAATATGGGCCATTCTTACTGGTATAAGATGGTATCTCAGTGTGGTTTTAATTTACATTTCCCTGATTATTAATGATGTGGAGCATTCTTTCATATGCCTATTGGCCATCTGTATTTCCTCTTTGGTGAAGTGTCTTTTTAGTTCTTCTCTCCATTTTTTAACTGGGCTTTTCACTTTGTTTTTGTTGAGTTGTGTGAGCTCTTTGTGAATCTTTGTTATCAGACCCTTATCACTTACATGGAGGGCAAAATTTTTCTCCCAGTCAGTGGGTTTCTTTTTGTTTTATTTATTGTCTTTTGCTGTACTGAAGCTTTTTAGTTTAATGTAGTCCCAGTTGTTTATATTTTCTTTCTTTTTTTTTCCAGGTGTAGTTGTTTCCAGAAATAGATTTCTGAGGTGAAATTCATGGAGGGTTTTGCCCAGGTTTCCTCTATGCATTTTATGGTTTCAGGTTTCATCCAATCTTTTATCCATTTTGAGGGTGTTGTCCTGGTTCATTTTTTTTATGTCTTGATCCAGTTTTCACAGCATCATTTACTGAAGAAGCTCTCCTTGTTCCAGTGTATGTTTTTTGCCCCTTTGCAAAGATTATTGACCATATATGTGTGGTTTTATTTTGATTCTGATCTATTAGTCTGTCTGTTTTTGTACCAGTATCATGCTGTTTTAATTATTATGCCTTTGTAGTATAGTTTGAAGTCTGGAATAGTAATACCTCCATTCTCTCTTCTGTTTGTCAAGAGGGTTTTGGCTATTTGGGGTCTTTTGTTGTTCCATATTAATTACAGTTTTATCTCTTTAAAATATGTCATTGAGATCTTTTTTGGAATTGCACTGAATCTGTAGATTACCTTTGGTAGTATGGCCATTTTGATAATGTTGATTCTTCCAATCCATGAACAGGTAATGTCTTTCCATTTTTTAACATCTTTTCTATTTCTTTTAAGAATGTTTGATATTTTTCTTTGTATAGGTCTTTTACTTCTTTTGATAGGTTTATACCCAAGTATTTAATTTTCTTTGGTGTGACGGTACATGAGGTATTTTTTAAAATTTCTTCTTCTTCTGATTGATTCTTTGCATATATGATTACCTTTGATTTTTTGTGTGTTGATTTTGTAGTATCTAGCTACCTTACTGAATTGATTTATTATTTCAATTAACTTTTCTGTTGACTTTTTTGGGTTCTCTACATAGAGTATCATGTCATCCACATTTAATGATAACTTAATTTCTTCTTTCCCTCTTTGGATTCCTTTTATGTCTTTCTATTGTCTTATTGCCCTAGCTAGGACTTCCAGAACTATGTTGAAAAGGTGTGGTGATAGTGGGCATCCTTTCTTGGTTCCAGATCTTAATTGAAATGATTTCAGTTTTTCCCCCATTGAGGATGATATTTGCTATGGATTTGACATGTATAGCTTTTATTATGTTGAGGTATGTTCCTTTTATACCATTTTCCAGGGCTTTCATCATGAAAGGGTGTTGAACTTTACTGAATGCTTTTTTGCATCTATTGATATGATCATATGGTTTTGGTTTTTCTCTTTGTTGATGTGATGGATTATGTTGATTGATTTTTGGATGTTGAACCATCCCTATATACCTGGGATGCCTTGGTCATGGTGGATAATCCTTTTAAAAAGAATTTTTTTAAGTTACCATCATATGAATTTCCTCCTAATTTTGTGATAAAAAAATGCTTTGATTATACCTATAATTTTTAAGGTTTATTTGTGACCTAACATGATCAGTTTTTGTAGGTACTTTATGAATATTTTTAAAGTAAATTCTCTGTTACCAAGATCAAGATCAAAACCAAGAACAAAAGCTCCATATATATTTATTAATAGTTATATGTACTTATATGTAACTACATATAAGTCATTGCATTTGAATCATATGCCTCCTTATTTCTTTAATGAATGACAACTGCCAAGGTCTATAGGCATCATTTATTATTGTCATTGTACTTTAGTTTACTTCCACTTCCATTTCTGCTTGCCCATATGTCCGGTATTTTGATTCTAAGATATTTAATGCACAATGTATGAATCTTGTAGCTTTCTTGTGTATTTCAACCTTTCCTACTTTCATTTTATGCTTTCTTACCTTGATTGTCTTTGTCTAGTCTTTGCATCTGACATTCTAAGCCACTTTCTTTTGACTGAATTCCTTACATATAATATGTAGTTGACTATTACCTTCTGAGTATAAAATTTTTATTTTCTTTCTATTTTGTTATTTTCCCTTTCTTAACATCTTTCATTTTTGTTTTGTTTTCCTTCCTCTTCATTTTGTAACTTCTATGCAGAACTAATCACACGTCTGTGTTGATGTCACATTCCCATCGCCAACCTATACCAATTTTCTCTAGTTTTCTATATGACTCTGTACATTCAGTTCTCATGCCCATTCCCTAGCCTCCAGTCATTCTAATCTGCTTGGCTTCCCTCTAATTGTTTGTGAAATTAAATGTTTGATTCGCATATGACATTGCTGTGAATGTTTAATTCACATATGACATTGCTGTGAATACATTTCATTGTATTAATTTTTGATCTATCCATTTTGTTGTGTTTACAACTAGTTCATTGTTCCTAACTTCTCTACATATCATCTCATGACACTTCCCTTATGCAATACCCTAGTGATAGACCCTTGGACTACCCCCAACTTGTCACTGCTGCAAACATTAACCAACTTTCTTTTGTATACCCTTCTATGAACTTGTATAAATTTTCTTTACACAATCATGTAAGATTGATGAAATAATCAGGGAGTCTCTCAATTTGTTATTGCACCCAACAATGCCTGAACTGAGCCTTCTTCTAAGCTAACATCCCAGTCAACTCTGAATATTGTTTAGTATTGTAGCATTATCCCCCAAATGCAGAAGAGAGAGATCTTGCTGGTGCTTTTCATTTCTACCTTTCTAATTATTAGTAAAGATAGGCATTATTGTATGTGCTTTTAGTCTTTTAGATTCTTCTTCTATGAAATATGTTTTTTATGTCTTTGTCCATTTGCTTAATAAAGTTTTTCTTTTTCTGAGTGATATAGAAGAATTATCACTTTCTCTAAATAGGTCTCTTGCTTGTTTTAGATTTACAAATACCACCTCAAATTCTGTCATCAACTTTGTCCATAGTGTCTTTTATGGAACAAAATTTTTCATTTTTATGCATTCAAATTCATTAACTTTTTATGTTTTTATTTGTGCTTTTAAAGTTTTATTTACGGTTTAGCCATGCTGCCGGGCACTGAGCTCCCAGCCATCCAGCCTGCTGTGTTCCTTTTGGGGTTCAGGGAGCGCAAAGTAGGGGGGTCCCTGCCACCTGCCAGGGTGGTGGGGAGTGGCTGGGGACACCTCTGTCACCGTACCACAAGGTAACTGGGGAAGGCAGGGATAGCCCCACCCACATGCCCAGTTTAGCCATGCTGCTGGGCACAGAACCCCCCAGCTCCTGCTGGATACATGGGCTGGTGGGAGAGGTGGAGGGAGGGGGCAGGCTGGTGGTGGGAGGTAGTGGGTGGTAGGGGTCATTTCCTCTGGTCTTCCCCAAATCCAGTCAACCCTCACCAGAGGCAACTAAATCAGTGATTCAATAGTAGTTGCACACGAACACAGAGGTGAAAATGAAGAAGTATTCCCGAACAATAAACATGTCAGATCCATGGAACACAGGACTATAACACTGATTATAGAATGAACTATCTCAGAAATATAGCCACTGTGATCTACAACAATGGGAATGCAATTTTCCATTCAGAGATGCCACCAGCATGATCAAAGGACCCTCCCACTTTAGGAGGTGAGGAAAACCACAGAGATGGGCAGTGATCCCACAACAAATTGGACCAACCATCTGCCAGGACACATCTCAATCAAAAAAATTGGTGCACAAACTTTGGCTGGGAGAAACACTCCCAACGCCAGCAACGAGAAGTACAAAACAAAGAAGGAGCAAAATATGACAGAACATGGGCCGGAAGCATAACCAGAAAGGAGGAGGCACTGAAAGAACACAATCATGTGTGAACTGGTGGCCAGCAGCAAAAAGACACTAGGAAAACTAAGCACAGACCACTGTGTCCCAGGAAACCACATCCACACCAGACTAAAGGACACTGCTACAGGAAAGAAAAGGAAGAGCCCAAGGGACTAAAAATTAAACAACAAATGGCAGTGAAAGAAGAGATGGAGAGACAAGGGGGTGGAATGGGGGAGGAGGAGGAACACCCAAAAGGCAAATGTAAACAAAACTTTTTCAATAGAAATATATATTATTTTAAAAATAAATAAATAAAAATAAAGTTTTATTTAAGAAATCCTCTCCAATGCCAAATACACAGTGATATCCTCCTATATACTCTTCCCTTTCGATCATTTAAAGTCCACCATTTCAGTTTATATTAGGTATAGCTTTAATTTTTTTTCTCCATAGAGTCAATTTTCCCACATCTTACGTTCACCTCACCTGCTTGCCTGTATAGAAGAAATATGTTTCTTGGGAAATGGTGATAGAAATTGCTGCTTCAGATATGATTTTGTTTGACAGAGCAAATCAGCTAGCTCTTAGGACTTGCCATGGGGTCTTTTGAGGTGACAAATCATTTCCCCTTTTATTCATGTTGGTGGAGACCACCAGAAGTATTTGAAATACACTCAGTGTCCTACATTAGAACCATATTAATTCATTAGCCCTTTGTCATATCAGAGGACCTTAGTGACCTCCATTTCACAGGACTTCACATTGGTCACTATCAATGGCATCAGATCAGAACTATTAAGCAGAAAGTAACAACTCTGGACATTTTGGTAGGACATATGCCTTGGACATATGCACACAAGAGGAAAGCAAATAGATCGTATCTGCTGAAATTTCTGGAGATACAGTGTTCTTGAGGATACCAAAACAGATTTTTCAAGAAGAAGAACATTTTAGAGCAAAGGTTTCTGCAATAGCTATTCTTCTCTTGAAAAACAGTGTTTGGCTTGCTGCCAAATGTAGTAGAAACTGAGTGTTTGACTGTGGGTTACCAAGTTATATGTGAATTAAGATGTCTATCATACAGTATATTTGATTCAGTAAACCAAATTTGATGCACACAGTAGCACTCCATCACCATTCCTTAGGTACACAATATAGCAGTGGAAAGATGAGGAATGATGTCTGGGAAACCAGACCAGGATAATCACAATCTGAATAGAATTGTTCTTCTCTGCATCAAAGAGAACTGTTGAGCTTGTGAATAAAGAATTTCCTGTTTTCAAAGATTCAAATGTAAAATACTAAAGAATGGAGAAGAATCCCTCAGTGACCCTAAACATTTGCCTCTTCCTCCAGATAAAAGAAGAAGAAAGTCAAGCCTAAGAAGATACCCACTTCTGAATGAAGAATGAACTTAAATATGAGTTCCCAAGACATCCCATGAAAGGTCAGGGAGATGGGTCACTAGAGAAACAAGAAGTTATATGGACTGTGCAAGTGCATTTCCAAGTAGCTTCAGGTCATAGCTTTTTCCCCTACAGACCAAAATTAAGGACCTGAAATAATATTAACCAATTGACCTCAGGTCCACATATTCTGTCTCTGATGGAGATACTACAGCCTTGTAATCCTTAGATAAAAAACAAATAATAGTCACCACTCTGATTTCACTTTATAGTGACAAATGTTTTCATTTTAATTTTTAAAATAATCTCAGTCTTTTATAACTCAACTACAGGCCTTGAAATAATATCTAATACGCCTCAACACAGCTCAGAATCTCAGTGAAGCTTAAGGTTCAGGGCATTGAGTTAGGCTGGCAAAGGGGATGGATGGCAAAATTTCCCTGACTGGAGAGAATTCTTTAGCTAGGACTCTCCAAGATATAAAAGGGTTTCAGTGATGCTCTTTGTGCCAAATGACCTGTGTGTTCCATGTTATAGTGCTTAGGACATAAAGTACTTCTTGCCAGATACATGGAAAAATGCTCAAAGTCACTAGCAATCCAGGAAATGCAAATCAAAACCAGAATGAGATACCACCTGACACCAATAAGAATGGCCCACATCCAAAAAACAGGCAACAAGTGCTGGCATGAACATGGAGAGAAAGGAAAACTCTTACACTGCTGGTGGGAGTGTAAACTGATCCAACCTCTATGGAAAGCAGTGTGGAGGACCCTCAAACTAATGAAAATGGAACTACCATTTGACCCAGCAATAGCTCTTTAGGGAATCTACCCAAAGGAGACCTTAGTGCATGTACAAAGGGACACCTGTGCCCGGATGTTTACTGCAGGACTATTTATAATTGCAAAGACATGGAAACAACCCAAATGTCCCAAAGTAAATGAATGAATGAAAAAGATGTGGTACATATACACAATAGAATATTACTCATCAATTAAAAATGGCAAAATTGGCGACTTTATGATAACAGATATGTACTTAGAAGAAATCATATTAGCAGAAACAAGTCAGAAAGAAAAAGACAGAAACCAAATGGTTTCACTAATATATGGGACATAGGAAAAATAAACAAAAAGTCATGAGGAAAAGTCAAAACAAGCTAATAACCAAAGTTGTGTTGAAGTACACAACTGGGGGGTGGGGGGCGTGGGAGAGGGTGGGAACATCAAGGAGGGAAGGTGGTGGGTGACTCTGTGAATTACAAAGATGTGAAATTTATATATAAATAAGTTATTTAATATAAAAATAAAGTGAAAACACTACTTGTAATTTAGAAAAAAAACAAAGTACTTTTTGCCAGAAATATGGGGAAATGTGCTTAAATCTTCTCTAGCATTTATCCTACCTCTTATTCTAATAGTTAAATACTGGTATTCCATAGAGTGTTCAGAAAAAAATGCTTCTAAATCACTCAATTTCTACAGAAATGACGAACCTCTGGGGCAAGACTGAAGCAAGTTCCAAGAGAGTCACATTCTGGGGACAGATAAAAGACACTGGGTGAAAGAGAAGATTGGGGGCTGGGCACAGTGGCATACGCCTTTAACCCCAGCCTAGGAAGGGAGGCCAAGACTAGGAATCGCTTGAGTCTGGGGGTTCTAGACCTGCCCAGGACAACATAGCAAGACTAGTCTCAAAAAATAGCTGGACATGGTGGTGCATGCCTGTAATCCCAGTTACCTGGGAGGCTGAGGCTGGGGGTCACTTGAATCTGTGGTACCCCAGGCAACATGAGTCTGCACTTCCCCAGGCAACATAGCAAGACCTAGTCTCAGAAAGAAGAAGAGGAAGAGGAAGAGGAAGAGGGAAGAGGAGGGGAAAAGAAGGGGAAGGAGAAGGAAGAGGAGGAAGAAGAGGAGGAGGAGAAAGATTGTAATAGAAGCCATTGTCAAGGAGACATTTGAGATATAAGCAGAAATAGAACAATGGGGGGGTTGATATTTGGGTGCATGCTCCAAGTTTGGGTTGATATCCTCCAGTATTCTTTCCTCAGATGTACATTATGAACCCCCAGGCACACGCCCAATAATGTCACAGTGGTCTCCTGTTGAGAGCCGAATGCAAGGTACAAGAAAGGTCAACGAGAGAGATTGCTTAGCTACAGCAGTTAAGGTTTGATTAGAAGCATGGACTAGGTAACAACTTTATTTATAAAGGAGGGAATATTTATAGAGTACAAAGCAAAATTTGCAACAAATTTTACAGGAAGGAAAATGGTGAGGTGCAATAAAATTGAATAACATATTGGCTTTTGTGAGGTAATTGAGGGCAGGGGAATTACTCATAAATTGGCTGCAATTTTTAAGGAATGTTTTTAAGGGAAACATTGGAGGAATGGTGATGCTATCACTCCAGAGATAGTTATACCTGTCTTGTCACCAGTGTTCTGGAGGCAGATAAGATAGTGAAATGAAGTTTTATTCATTTTACGGCATGAGCCCAATCTGGTCTGTAATAACACCCAACAGTCTCCCACCCTACTCCAGGGAGTCAGAGTTCCTGAAGTGAGTTCCTTTATTTGGTGGCCACATTTTCCTAAATAAGAATGTAAGGACTTTTCCCACTACACTGAAATATGTTCAAAATTGACTCCCACTTCTCTTTTCTGAACTTCTTTCTTCTTTTGCTATTTTCTTTTGCTTTCTTCTTTTGCTGTTTTCTCTACCCTTTCTACTCTTACGAACCCCATCACTATCAGAACATTAAGTAAGACTTCTATGAAAATAACTCAAAATTTTTTCTCTTAATTTTTTGAGGCTTA
The DNA here is from genome assembly GCA_004024945.1 of Uropsilus gracilis. NCBI lineage: Eukaryota > Metazoa > Chordata > Mammalia > Eulipotyphla > Talpidae > Uropsilus > Uropsilus gracilis. The sequence continues at coordinate 6,578 of PVHY01027952.1, read as the reverse complement.
AAAGTCAGTCTGTCCCACCATTAGAAATATTCAGGTATTATTCCACAGTTGCCTCAACTCAACCCAGCTGAAGTCAAATTTTCTTTTGCAGAACTAGCTTCCTTCTTCATGTCCTGTTTCTATCACAGATTTCAACATTCTTTCATTGCCCCAGTTACTATCTCAGAGTCATTTCTATTCTTCCTCTTTCCGTGCTTCCAATCAATAGAGACAGCATTTAATACTACCTCTTTATTCTAAACTCTTGCCAATTTTCCTTTATCACATTTCTCCCCCTTTTTCCTATATCACTATCACCCTTGGAAAAATCTTCTCATCAACACAAAGACTGAGGTTCTCCCTTAGGAGATCATGACATTTTGTGGTCCCTATCAACTCAAATCCTTGAGTGCTGAGCCCTTAGGAACTGCAGTAACTTACAAGACACTGTGTCTACAAGGACACTGTGGCAAGAACCTTGACTCATACAAATGAACATGAACACAGAATCTCATGAGAATGGTAGTTCATGCACTTAGGTGGAATTGACTGAGACGCTGTCTTTTGCGTAATGAGATTGCTAATTCACAGCCCTTAATCTTCTTTGGGTCACTTACAAGTCAAGAATTTACAGTACTCATAGACTCATGTCATGGAGCAAGACAAGAAACCAATCGCAAAGCTTTTCTCTTTCTCTCATCCTTAACACTGAATGGTGAAAATAAGTAACCAAACACTGATGATTTGCCCTGTATGGGACTCTGTTTCTCAGTTTTTACAAAAGCCAAATTAACATTTTAGTGGCAGGTTGACCATGACTACCAAAAACTGTCTTGTTAACTGCCAGGGATTCTCTGAACAAGTCTGTCCTTTCTCTATGCAAAAGAAAAACACTGAACTTCTTAAACAGATTCTTTTTTAAAAATTTATTTTCCCCTTCTCCACCCCTTGAACAGACACTCACTTCTCATCATTCTGTAAGCAAGCTACAGTTAAATAGACACCCAAAGGGAAAATGATATTGTGCTAAGTCTCCACCGCAATGTTCAGAGTTGACTTATCACTTGCAAACCCTTTGGAGCAGTTGTCAAAAAATTTCTATTAGATAAAGTGCATGGCCTAAGGTATAGACAGAGAAAGGTAAGCCAGATATAGCTCCACATTCTAGGGAATTTCATAATCTATACACACACACACACACATATAGATATCTATGTAAAGACTCCTCTTTAAAGTCCAGTTCTCTGATAGAACTATAATCTGTCACTATTTGTGGTCAGTTTTATTAATATTCTATGTAATTACTAAAAATCGCTCCCTTGGAGGCTTATTGTGTACTCACACTGAGATAAACAGCTTTACCAGCATTATTAAATTTAAAACCTCAGAGCAACCTTCTAAGAAATACAATGTTCTTCCTATTTTAAAAAATAAGAAACAGGCTACCTGCTCAAAGTCCTCCCTACTAGAGAGAGTGGACTACATTTCCCTCTCTCATCTCTATAACCTTCTCAAAAGGTTGGACAGAAATGCTAACTTTAGTAGATGATGAAGAAGGAATGAGACTACTTTGGAATGGCAGAAGAAAATTCTACAGAAATATGAAAAGTCTTCGTATGTACGGATACTATTATGGATTGAATCGTTAACCCTTTCTCCTTACAAATTCATATGTTGAGGCCCTAATCTCTAATATGACTGTATTTGGAAACAAGTTTTAAGGAGGAATTTGAAGTTAGTGCAGTCATAAGGCTAGAGCTCTAGTTCAATATAACTGATGTCTTGATAAAAAGAGGGAAATAAAAACTACAACACTAATTTGAAAGAAAACCTGCTACTTTTATGTTTATTGCACCAGTATTTACAATGACCACGTTATGGAAGCAACCCAAGCACCCAAAAACAGATGAGTGAATCAAGAAGATGTGACATAAACACAATGGAGTACTACTCAGTGATCCAAAAAGATAACTCATGTCATTTGTCGCCACCTGGATGGAGCTGGAAGGGATTATGCTAAGATAGTGTCACTTATATGTGGAATATAGAGACTGAACAAAAAGTCAAAGATAAACTTTAAAACCAACCCTGGAATGTTGAGCACAGAAGTGAGGTATGGGGGAAGGGTGAAAACAGACTATGATTATATTGGAGGATTATGGGGGCTTTGGTGGTGGGTGCTCTACAGTGATTACACCTGAAGAGGGAGATACTTCTACTTCCAAAGTACTAAAAACAATGTAAATCAGTAGCATTGCAATTAAAAAATGATTCAACAAACAAAAAGTAAATTAGCCATGAGGAATGCTCTTGCACAGAGTAAAGGTTGTGTGCAGAAACAGTCAGAGGTATTGTCTCTCAGCCAAGAAGAGAGATCAACCAGAAACTGTAGCCAGATGATGTGGCTTAAAAGGGGGGGGGGGCACTACTAGGGGCTCCAGTGAGGAGGACTGACCTGTATGAGACATACCTTGAGGGCAAGTAAGGAAGTGAGCACTATGGGTAGAGACATGGAAAAGAAGTAGTGAAAGAAGAAGAAGGAGAAACCCGCTAGGAGCTTTGCCTAGGCATGGGCAGCAGCCTGGAAGGCTGGCACCCCAGGACTTGGCCATCCCCAGGAAAAGGAAAAGTTAAAAGAAACCCAAGTATAGGTTTTTGTTTGGAAACTTGGAAAAGTTGGAATCTGTGTGTCCTGGAAAACAAATCTGTATATGCTGGAGACATTTGGAATTTGCATTTGCTGAAAAAGCTAGAACCCAAAAGCTTGAAACCTGGAAAACTTGGAATCTGCTTAAGGTGGAAAAACTGGAATTTGCATATTCTGGAAAAGCCTGAAGTCTGTATATATTGTAAAAAATTTGGAACATGGAAAACTTGGAATCTACATACCTCCCAGATGAGATGTCACTTGGAAACTCTTTCATGTGAGATGCATGCTTCAAAGCTGGAGCAGAGAGAAGACACCATCTTGGGACATCTTGGGAAGAAGTGCGTCTTGGGACTCATGTGACCTCTGTTTTCAAACTGGACAACAATTAGGGTAAGATAAAAGGCCATTCATGGCTTCAGTGAATCTTGCTTCTGTCCTTGTTTGTTAATAAATCTTGTTTCTGCTTTCCAAAAAACCTGGTTTGTCTTGCAACTGTAAAGAGCCCTGAGAGTGCTGGGTTTAATTAACAGCTTCTCTCCTTGCTTAGTTAGGTGCCTGCTTTGCACCCAGTTTCAAAACCAGCTTGCTGGCATCTTGATCTCAGACTTCCAGCCTCCAGAACTATAAGAAAGTAAGATTTACTAGTTTAAGCCACCCAATCTGTGGGATTCTGTCAGAGAAACCCAAGAAGACTAATACAGAGGTCAAAGAGCACATTGGTGCAGAGACCATGGAAAGACAGTTAAGAACCTGGTGGTAATGGGGTCCTGCAAGTTGCTGTCTTGCTGTTGGTGTCAGGAAATCACTGGAACTTGAGAGCATAGGAAATATCGAAATATCGTTGATGCTACTTTCTGAAGACCCCATTGGTGGAGTGGGAAGGGGACTCTGAAAAGCAAACTGGAAAAAAAGAAGGGACATATAGAAGACACATTTCTTATGCTCCACACGTTTTCCAAGTCCAGGCTAGCTCTGCAGAGTCCATACTCTGCTCATGGTCATTATACCTCAACCACATTCCCCATGGGAGAAAGGCACCAGCTCATGGCATTCCTGGGAAGTCAGGCCTTCAATTTAGCATCATTCAGCTTTGGGACAGGCTGCTAAATAGTAGACAGCAGTATAGTCCACTTTTTATAACTAAGAAGAAACAGGAACCCTGCAAATAGTCCCTATGTTTCATTTATCATATCAAAGTAATCAACTTGTCAGGTGGTAAAGTATACTGGAGAGAATTTACCACTCTGAGAAATTCAGATACATCTTTTCTGAATGAAAGGGAGACACCAGATGACTCTTCTAGACCTGTCTGCACCCAAAAAGATCATTATCTTGCCCTATTTCTGTTCACACCAATGTTCTTAGAGAACCTTGATGCTTCATAAGGATAAATCAGAGAGCAGTGCAATTGTCCTAGTCAGATAATAGGGAAACAGCAGCCAGAGCTGCCATTGCCCACTCAAGGCAATGTGAACTAATTGTTCAGTTATCATTAAGAAGTAGGCCATCAGTGCCACCCAGATGGGTCTGAGTCAGGACCCAGAGTCCCTATTCGGTTCCCATCCTCCTCTAGCCCATCCCTAATGATGGCTCCTATTACCACAAAAGTTAGCAACTCACATCTACTCAACCAAAGTCACCAAAAGAAATACCTCACATAAGAGGAAATTACATTTTGACAGAGAATAGCACAAGGATTTCAGGCCTGCCAGCAGATCCAAAGGGAAGATGTTTTTATTACATCTGAATTCTGAAGCTAGAAGTTATCGCAGAGATAATCAGGATCCTCACTTTTGTATGTACAAAGACAATATTAACCCTTAAGTCATTATGAAAGACCATGGAGGCTGCTGATATGTGCATGGAAGGCACACAAAGTAGTCATTTGGAAACTCCCCATGAGAAACTTTTTTTGAATGGCCAGGTAGTTCCAAGGGCATTATTATCATGGTGGCCACTAGTCTGCAATGTCACCTTCAAGAATCTCCATCCAGTTTGATACCTTCCTTCTCTCAGTGGAGAAGGTGAAAAAGCCATAGAGATGATGGTCAACTGACCAAGTGCATGGTGCTTGGTGGGTACAGAACCAGCACTAGTTCCTGTAACACACCATACTTCTATGTCACTCTTACAGCCACTGTCACCTAGTGAATGAAGTGTATGTTTTTCATTACTGGATTGTAAACTCCATACAGGTTTACATATCATATCAGCTTCATCACATCATCGTCAGCACCTGATAAAGTCCTTGGAATATAGTAAAAGTTTCAATAACTATTGGTTGAAAAACTTTCTAGGGTATGAGTGTCTTGAAAATAAGACCAGTAGTGAGCATTTAATGAGTGCTTACATGTGTCAGGCAACATGCAAAATACTTTATATGTATTAGTTACTTAATCCTCAGAAAAAAAAAACCTGAGTTGGAGCTTTTATCAACTTTGCCATTTGAAAAGACAAGGCAGCCCAGAGATGCTCAGGACAACATGGAAGACCGGGGCCTTTAAACCAGGCAGTTTAATTCAGATCCCACATAATATTGCCTCTTCATCCATCCCTTCTGTATCTACCCCCTAGAAAAGAGCTGTAAGTACATATTTACATATAGGTGCCCACCAACAGCCGAAAGTTTGTTTGTTTGTTTGTTTGTTTGTTTGTTTGTTTAGAGACTAGGTCTCACTATTTTTGCCCGGGGAACTGCAGGCTCATGTTGCCCGTGGTACCACAAACTCAAGGAATTCCCAGCCTCAGTTTCCCAGGTAGCTGGGATGGGATTACAGGCGCGCACTACCACACCCAGCTATTTTTTGTGACTAGGTCTCGCTATGTTGCCCCAAGTGGGTCTTGAACCGCGATCCCCAGACCCTGCCACAACTCCATAATCTGTTGCTTATAAGCACGCACCACCATGCCCCACAACAGCCTAAAGTTTAAATCTGAGACTCTTTTCGCATCAGGTTGTCCTGTGAGGTATACCACACAGGTGGCCATTGTTCCAGCCCAACAAGATTCCTAGGTCCCCTCTGACTAAGGGAAAGCTAATTTGGTTCTTATTCTGTTTCTCCTTCCTGTTGCTTTTCAGAGTAAGCCCAGTCTGTTAGGAGAGACTGCCCTCTGCTGACAGGATACACTCTCTCTGTATCTATCCATCCCCTCTGTGCAGTGAGCTTTGAGGAAAGCTCTGTCAGTCCCAGGGCTGATCTCTGGACACTTCTCTTGCTAATGCATCCAGATTGACTTTCAAGCCAACCCAGCTGGAGACCTGTGCTTATTGAATGGCCTTTAGCCTTGTGTTCAGTTGTTGGTCTGCTCCCCCATTCTATGTGCCCATTTGGTCATCCACAGCTCTCTCCCCTGTGGATGCATGTTACAGATCCTACACTGATTGCATCACCCTATTATCCATGTAGCATTTTTTACTTTCCTGACTTGATGTTCTAAGATCCTGTCTCTGAGTCCTCTTTTCTTCTTATATTGTCTCCCATTGTCACTTATTATCTCACTGTTCATCTTGTTTTCTGTTCAACCACGTGTAATTAGTACAAATACATTGATTCGCTATAGCTGTTCAATAATCATTAGTGGAAAGAGGCAGAATATGTATTAACATAATTTTCCCCTTCTTGGGGCAACTTGCTGTTCTGGCAAACATCCAAGCACACCTGTCATATCATATTGTCCCCACAGACAGCCTGCTCAGAGTTTCCCACTGAACTTTGAAGAGAAGTTGCAGGTCTCCTATGAGTAGACCTGATTACCCAATTATGGAAGCTAAGTTGTTTTGTGCACTGTGTGCTTCTAGAACAGATAGTATTCCTAGCCTTCCTGGAGAGGGTGGGAAGGAGCTTTGTGGCAGCAATAAATGTGTGCCATGCAGCTATTCCTTCAAGAGAGAACCTGCTCCCAAAGAGGGCAGTTAATTGCAGGCTTCAGCTATAGCACCTTCAGGGTC
>PVHY01027951.1:0-15694 GCA_004024945.1 Uropsilus gracilis | reverse complement strand
TGCAAGACCATGTCTGAAGCAGTTCAGTGTGGCGGAGTATGAGGTCTGCGCCCTCATTCTTCACTCTGACTTTGTTTTTGACACTAATGACCCAACAAAGACAGAGAATCAGTCTTCACCTCCCTTCCTTTGAGGACTCAAAATGCCTTTGTTTTCAGATTTAAACATAGGCAGTCTCGTCCAGATACATCCATCACCACTGAAAGATGAAAATAATGCCGTTTTTTTGATTGATGAATAGTATTCCATCGTGTCTGGTCTCTCTTATATGAGGGATAAAGGGAAAATAAACAAGCAGACAAAAAATTTAAAACTAACTCTCAGCAAGACTGAAGCATGGAGCATGGGGGTGGGCGGACTGGGAGTGGGAGGGAGAACCCCAGGCTAGATAACAATGTAAAAAAAAAAAATAATAATAATAATAATAATAATAAAAGACAAGACAAGAATGCATGTGAAAGGAATCCCTCTATTTTATGAATTGAAATAAGTTGTTTAATTTGGTCTTTGCCTATTTTATAGCTATCGAATCCATCACCCTATTAGAATTTCAAAAAGTTTTAGTTGCTTTTGAAAAAAAATTGATCCACTGATATTATAGTAAAATGTACTATAAATAAAATAAAACGAGTTTTATTTTACCTACAGACAAAGCCTTTGTGAGGAGGCCTCATTCAAAATAAAACAAACTTGGTTCCCGAGTTCACCTTGGACCTTGTTCCAGTGTGATGTACTGTCATTATTCATTATAACGACCCACGGGTTTATTTCCCTTTTCTAAGTAAATGGCATAAGTGTGCAAATACTAATCTGGGGCAGGTGACTGGAAAATTCTGGCAGGTAATCAAAAGCTGCATTCAGGTGTGGCCCAAGCTTCCCCCTGGTGAGAGCCCCCGTGGAACTCAGCGAAGGCTGGGACCCACTCGGGTCAGCTTGTGGAAAAGGGTATTTGCAGTTCATGGAAAACTGTGAGGATTGTCTCTGTTTTCTCCTCAGTGCACACAAACATCTTTAAAGGAATCAAAGAGAGGCAGCGATTCTCTAAGGAAATTTCTTTCTAATGTATGATTTTCTAATGTATAACTTTTCTTTTCGAGACCAGGTCTTGCTGTTTTTGCCCATGAACCGCAGGCTCATGTTGCCTGGGGTACCGCAGACTCAAGCCATCCCCAGCCTCAGCTTCCCAGGTAGCTGGGATGACAGGCACACACCACCACGCTCAGCTATTTTTTTGGAACTAGGTCTTACGACGGGCCCCCGGTGGGACTTGAACTGCGATCCCTGGTCCCTGCCGCAGCTTTCTAGGCTGCTGCTTACAGGCACGCGCCACCATGCCCGGCTCCTGTGCAAATTTTAAAGGCCAAGTGAGGCTCCTCAAGTTCCCACTTACGGGGCTCTTACGGTGAAGGTTACCTGTGCATTTGGGTTAGGTCAGATTTATTTCCCTCCCCTGCTGAGAACGTGTGTAGTAAATGAGAATTTTCGTGACCTCAGAAGGAGGTTCTTTCTCTAGATAATTCTGTCACCGTTGAGGCCCCGTTTTCCTCTATTGTACAATTTCCACAAGTGACCTATTGTTTTCATTCTTGTTTTTCCTGAAGGTCAACGAGAACTTTATCTCACAGGTTGTTCTTCCCCATCTTGAAGCAACTGTGGGTAAAAGGAGTGTTTGGAATCTCTGCCCTGTCTCAGCAAAGAGTTCATTTGACTCGGTCACTCTGGTTTCTCCCAATCTAACTGTACTTTTGGCCTCTGATTCCTTCTCTTGGGGGAGGAAGTGGGGCCTTTGCAAGCAGAGTCAGCTCCGTCTCACACATCATCACATAGGCCCACTGTTCGAGGCAAGACCGATGCAGCCTCCACCCACAGAAACAACTGGGGGACAGGGGGACCTGGAAGAGCTGTATTGTGGGTAGCCGGTTAAGGCTCACAACCCACCGCCCCCTCGCCAACCTCCTCCTCCCCCTGCCTCCTTTAGAAAACCAAGAGTTATTTCTTCCGAGTGTACGCATTTCAGAAGGGCCACTTTTCCCCATTAAGTTGCTTATGTGACAAAACGTCTCTGCTGTGAATCCTGGCCAATTCCTTTAGAACAGTTTCACATTTTCATATCATAATAGGAAGAAGTTGGGCATTGGAAATCCTACTCTAAGTTTGTCTAATTCGTGCATGGAAGGGCTATCTTTGTGAGGATGTTTTCATTAAAATTAAGAAAACATAAGCTTGGTTGGAGAGTTCACGTTGGACCTTGTTTCCTGTGTGACATTCTGTCATTATGCATTATGAAGACCCATGTGTTTATTTCCCTTTTCTAAATAAGCTGCGTTAAGTGTGCTAATGCTAATCTGGGACAGGTACCTAGAAAGTTCTGGCAGGTAATCGCTTCTGACAGGGCGTTGCATCTAATAAACATTGACTGGCTGATGGACATTGAATTAAACTAAAACAGGCTTCAAATCTGTGCGTGAAGAGATGTGGGTTTTGTGCTGAGTGACATTTACCTGGTGTTTTTTCTTACTCAGGCTTCTTTGCCATGAGTTGAGTCAGATTCTCCGTGTTAAGTGCAGAGATCCCAGCTATTTCAGCAGAACCTGCTGGACTGGCTGTGACCTGCGTGCTTGTAACTTTGCAAACATTGAACAGTCGCAGTCAGTGGAGATGCTGTTGGTTCAGCACCAGCGTTGTGAAAACCAGCACAAGGTGGATCTCCTATTTCTTAACACTCTCATGGACATTTCATCAGTGTTTAGGAATTACATGGACAACGAGTACTTGATGGGTCCATCAACTCTGCACACCCATTTCTGTGTATTCTTGGCATTTGTTCATGTTTGTGTCCTGGTTTCTTCTGTTGCACAAGTTTTCTTATAGCGTAAACTAAACCTTTTTTTTTTTTTTTTTTGAGACTATGTCTTGCTATGTTGCCTGGGGTAGTTCTGATCCTGTGGACTCAAGGGATCCCGGCCTCAGCCTCCCAGGTAGCTGGGATTACAAGCGCCCGCCATTGTACCTGGCTGCTTTTTCGAGACCAGATCTTGCTATGTCACCCAGGGTAGTCTCGAACCCGTGAACTCAAGTTGAAATAGGTTTACTCAATTTCAAAAAGACTTTTTGACTTTAACTTGAACAACTATGCCTGCTTCTCCCTAGGAAGCAGGCTACAAACAGTTTATTAGCATTTTTACTATTTACTTACTAGTGGTATGCAAAAATCAGCTACCAGCTTTTTTTTTTTTTTTACCTCTTTCCCTCTTTTGAACCTAAAAAAAAAAAAAAAACCGTAAAAACACAGTCTAAACTTTAAACTTTTTTTGGCCTTAAATTACCCTTTTTAAAACTTCCATGGGTTCTTTTACCATCCCCAGCCTTCTCACCAAAATCCTAAGCCAAAGCAAAACTCGTACAGTGCAAACTAATTTATTTTTAACAAAGTGACTTTTAAAATTATTATAAAAAAACATGTAAATAAAACTCTAATGACTTTAACATTGTCCAAAACCTTTCTCAACATTGTTTAAAGTCCTTTCCCAGATTGCTTAAAAATCCTCAGTCTCTCAGTCCTGATCATCTCACCAACATGAGTTAGAGTTTATCTCTACATTTTTAAAGACATCTTCCTTTGGCTGCTCCTTTGGCTGCTCCAGTTCCTCCATGCCGTCTTCTCCTCGTCGTCCTCCTCCAAGTGAAATTGGGTGAAAAGGAAATAAGACTTTTTGACTTGAACTGAAACACACCTATGCTTCCTAGGGAGAACTGGAATGAACTCCAAACTGTTCATTAGCATTTTCACTGTTCACCTACTATTGGTATGCAAAAATCAGCTACCAGCTTCTCTTAGCTCTCTTCCCCTCTTTCAGACCTAAAAAGAAAATCTTAGAAACACAGTTTAAACTTTAGACTGGTTTACCTTAACTTACCCTTTTTTAGACTTCCATGGATTCTTTCCACCATCCCCAGCCTTCTCACCAAAATCCCAAGCCGAACCAAGACTCTCAGAGTAATGGCTAATTTATTTCTAACAAAGTGATTTCCTGGGCTGGGCACGGTGGCTCGTGCCTGTAAGCTTCAGCCTATGAAGGGGCCGGGGCTAGGGATCACAGTTCGAGTCCCACCTGGGGCCCGGTAGTGAGACCTAGTTCCAAAATAATAGCTGGGTGTCGTGCGCATGCCTGTAATCCCAGCTACCTGGGAAGCTGAGGCTGGGAATTGCTTGAGTCTGTGGTATCCCAGGCAACGAGAGCCTGTAGTTCCATGGGCAAAAAATAGCGAGACCTGGTCTCAAAAAAAAAAATTAAAAATTAAAGAAACAACAACAAAAACCCACAAAGTGATTTCCTAATTACTACAAAAGAAACATGTAAGTAAAACTCCGATGACTTTAACATTGTCCTTTCTCAACATTGTCCAAAGCCCTTTCCCAGATTACCCAAAAATCCTCAGTCTCTCAGTCCTGATCATCTCTCCAACATCAGTCAGTCAGAGTTCATCTCCACGTACTCGAAGACATCTTCCTTTGGCTGCTCCTTTGGCTGCTCCAGCTCCTCCATGCCGTCTTCTCCTTGTTGTCCTCCTCCAGGTAGTAGAAGAAGCTCCATGGTACCGGAACCAGCCAAGTTCACTTTCTTTTCAGTCCTGGCTTTCACACAGCCTCTCCCAGACACAAGTCAGACTCAGCAAACCAAACTCCAACACAGAGTTCAAACCTGCAAACTCCTTAACTGCCTTTAGCACACATGCTACTAACCTGGGCCAGCCAAAGGCTGCAGGCCCCAGGCCTTGGCCACATGGCTCACATTTTCATCCTATAAAATGGCAGAAACCAAACCTCAATCTGAATCTCCATCCCATCAAATCTTTCCTTCTTTATTTCAAACTTTTTTATATATCCTTTCTGTTTTCCTGCCTTCCAGAAACAGCTCCTGAATTATTACATTACAAAGAAAAAAACCTGTTTTACTTTTTCCTTTCTCTTGTATCCTTCTGAAAGGAAATTCTAATTAAGGCCATTCTCACATTTTAGCATATCTTCCCTGAAATCTGCAATCTTAAACAGGAGACAATGACACCCGGCTGGGGTGGGGGGGTGGGGGTGGGGGAGTGAGGGGTGCCCCCATCACAAGTAATAAAAAAAACTTTATAGTACCCAAACTAGCAAAGTTCACTTTCTTTTTAAGCTTAACTTTTGCCAAGGCCTTCCCAGACTTAAGTTGAACTCAGCAAAACAAACTCCAACACGGAGTTCAAATCTCCAAACTCCTTAGCTTTTTTTAACAAACACACTCTTAACCTGGGCCGGCCAAAGGCTGTGGACCCACATGGCCAAGCTCACATGCTCACATCTTCATCCTGCAAAGTCCCTGACCATTTTACAAAATGGCCAATCTAAGTCCCAAAAATTAAATATAAATTTAACCCCATTTTTTTTGTTTTAAACCTCTTTATATATCTTTATTTTTTGCCAAAAAAAACTTTTAAGGTAAAAAGCCCTGTCAGGACTGTATGTTAACTTAAATCTTATCCAGCTCTTAGTAACATCAACAATTTTAAAGCAAAAAACAATGGCACCCAAGGGGGTAGGCACCCCCTATCAAGATCCCTGGTCTCTTGCCTCCCAGCACTTGGATTATAGGTGTACAACACCACGCCTGGCTGTGAACTTCTTAATTTTTATTTTGTAATTTTCATACATTATTGGTCATGTTTGTCTGGTTGTTGTTTCCCGTCGGTTTGGCCCTCCCTTCTGTATTGTATCCTTTATTCCTGTTTGTTTGTTTGTTTGTTTTTGAGACCAGGTCTCGCTATTTTTGCCTGTGGAACCGCAGACTCTCGTTGCCTGGGGTACCACAGACTCAAGTCATTCCCAACCTCAGCCTCCCAGGTAGCTGGGATTACAGGCGCGCACCACCACGCCCAGCTATTTTTTTGGAACTAGGTCTTGCTACGGGCCCCAGGCAGCACTTGAACTGTGATCCCTAGCCCTGGCCGCTTCATAGGCTGAAGCTTACAGGCACGAGCCACCATGCCTGGCCTCATATCCTTTATTCCTGACCCTAGCCTTAATCCCTCTTCCTCCCTCCGGTCACTCCAGCACTTCTCACTGCAAGTCGTTGGTTCATGCTTGCTCCACTGGTCCTGGCTTTCTCTGGAGCTCTGTCCTTTCTCCTGGGTGCGGACTCGCCCTCCTGGACAGCGCAGACCAGGCTGCTCGGGTCTCCAGGGGTGACAGAGGCGGACAGTCAGGCCGAGCACATCAGGAACTTGTTGCAGGACAAACACATGGTGGCTTTTCCAGGCTCCTTTCTGGTGTCTGTCACGAGGTGCTGCTTCTGTGCCGTGTGGTTCTGATATCTTGGTTTGGGAGCCCAACTCCCAGCCGCTGGCGGTGAGATGTTCCCTGCTGGGGACAGACTTCCCCAAGGACGGGTCCAGCTCCTTCTTCTCTCATGTCAGCAGCTCTGCCTGGGGCTGCAGCCACGTCTCTGTGGCTTTCGTCCCCCACTGACTGGTAAAGCAGGGAGCCTCATTCACATTGCACTTAACAGTGGATGAGGGGTTTGGTTCCCCAAATCCTTTCGGTTCCCCAGCCCCTTTTTATGGGTGAAACATAGTTTATTGTTATCTTGTTTTGTACCTTTTTTATTTTATTATCATAAGAGTTTTCAGTGAAGGAAATGTGGATGGTATTTGTAAACAATCTAATGAAAATATTTCAAGGGAAAAGTCGGTCAATGGCAAGAAAGCTGAAAGGTAAAGTCTTTTAAAGGAGACAGCCGGTAAGAGAGAGAGGCATGTTAAATTAGAAGATCAACCCTGAATGTCCAATATCCCACTAGAAGAATGTGACCCTGGAGAACAGAGATAATGAAGGGAAGGAAATCAGCAGCAACAAGAAAAGTCCCCTGAATTGAAGGTCACATTTCTGGAATGAAAGGACCCACACAACAGCCAGACAATGAACAACCAGATGCGTATCTAAAACCCAAGGACACAAAGAATATCCCAGAAGCTTCTGAAGAGGCAAAGGGAGAGAAAACAGGTCGCGCAGAGAGTCAAGAACAAACGTGGCGTTTCTTAGCATTGTCGTTGGAACTGCTAAGAAAACAGAGCGACACTGTAAGAGACCGTCTTCTTTTCTCCAGACCAGCGTGGCCGCTGGGATCTGAGCTTCTGTCAAATGAAGCTGCTTCTGAGCCTTATAGTTCTGGCGTCTGGCCCTGACAATCCCACTCAAGGAGCCTGGAGAACCAGGCCAGACACCTGCCTTGCAAGAGGCACCTGACGTGCTAGGCCTGACACCCCCCTTACAGTTCCTTCTGGGGATCTGAGCGCCGTCTGCTACGTCCAGGAGCTCAGGGCCTCACCCAGGAAATGGACATCCCTCCAGGAAAGAAAAAAAGGACGAGACCAGTGGGCCCAGCATCGACTGCCAACTGCTGACTTGCAGGGAGAGAGGAGTTGGAGTGACCAGAGCCGGGAAGGGCGGGGTGGGGGTGGGGGAGGGGGAGGGTGGGGGAGGGGTGGTGGTGGTGTAGGGGTCCATTATGGATGGGAGGGCCACCCAAACGCAACAATAGCTATTCAAATAGGACAGATGTTGTATGACAATAAGAAAAATTGAACAAAAGAAAGAAAGGAAGGAAGCTAGCAATGCTTTCAGAACTCTAGGTGAGGAGGGCTTTCAGCCTCAAATTCCAGACCCAGCTTGATCAGATGTCAGATTGGTGACCCCGACACCCCCTCCCCTCCCGCCAGGCTTCCCCCTGGAACCCCAAAGCCGAGGTGCCTCCCTCTGCAGCAGCATGGCCCTCGCTGGTGTCTCCCGGCTGCACCTGGGCAGCAGGTATTCTGGGCTGGGCGGGAGTTATATCATCTCCGTGTTTTTCAGCCTTTTTTCTTTTTATGATTGCTTTCCAAGGAGTCTTTTAGGCATTTATTCCCCTAATTCCACCAGCATGAAAATCTGATGCTGCAGATTCACTGTATGTTTTCCCCCATAGTATATGATCTTGTTTTTTCCCCCTTTAAATTTTACTCATCTGTCCGTTATTTGCACTGCGCTGTCACTTTGGGGGTACACTTCACACCTCCCCCTGTGCCCCTGCTTCGCGCACCAGTTCTCCCTGCCAGTTCTCCCTCCCCCAGGCCCTCCTCCCTCCACCTCCATTCCCACTGGTATCCAGTCTATTTGCACAGAGTCTAAGAATCATTTTTGCTGGGTTTCTCCAGATTGCATTCTTTGGTTTATCTCTTGCCCTCAACAAGGGGAGCCTGTGGCTCCACCTTCCCCTTCCTGCCCGACTTCATACATGTCACTACTTCAGCATCCATCCAGTTCATCGCCAAGACGCTATTTCCTTTTTCACCGCTCAGTAGTGTTCCACCGAGTGCCTCCATGGTTCATGGGCCCCCAGGGGGACTTGGGGGCGTGGCTGTTGCAGACAACACTGCCAGGAGCATGAGGGATCATCAACCTTTCCATCTGTGAAGTCTCCTATTATTTGGATAAATTAGTTTTGGGGTGACTGGACCCCAGATGCTTCCAGTTTAATTTTTTAAGGTCTGTCCACCCCTTTCCCACAGAGGCTGTCCTGAACTACCTTCCCAGCCACAGGGAGGAGTGCCTCTTTCTGGCCACACCCTCACCCCGTTGTGCATTCTGCTGGTGTAGACCCAGGCTTTGTATTTTATAATAGCCTGGGCTCCACCAGCTTCTCCCAAGCTATGTTTGCTCTCCCTAGGGCCCTCTCAGCCCCTCGAGCATGCATATTCCCCGGCCCCTGCAGCCCTCCCTGCACTCCTTGGGGAGTGGACGCGGTCCTCGTGGGACAGCTCCATGGGATGACACTACGGAGCAACACTATGGAGTCTCACAGTCCTGCGTGTGAGAAGGAAGCCCCGGGACCCTGGCCTCAGCTCATAGAGGGCCCAGCAAGCGTGCAGGGGCTGTCGGCCCAGGACCCCCAGGGAGACACGCCCACACTGCACCCCGAGTCTGCGGGCCTGTGGGAAGGCTTCCTGATCCCGTGGTGGGGTTTGGCGATGAGGCGGTGGTAATGACACAGAAAGCCCAATCGAGAAGAGAGGGCAGTTGTTCACTGCAGGAACAGCACGGAGGAGCAGAGCAAGGAGACGATTGTCCCCGTGGTGACTTGCCTTTGCCCAGATTTATGAGGTCGCCATCAAGGGGTCTCGGGGTGTTTAGATGCCCCAGGTGGGGATGCACTTGCACTGGGGCCCGAGGGGTGGGGGGGCTGGGCAAGAAGCTTGTTCTCCTCTTCTGGGGTGAGGGTGACCTTGTGGACATTCACGCCGAGGCAGAGCGAGCAGCGCAGCCATCTTTTTTTCAGAAAAGGAAACGTGGAGGATCTGCTGATAGTGACAGGATGGGAACGCCGACCTCGAGAAGCAGGGACTGGGGAATGGTGGGGCTTGGGGGGGGGGTCAAGAGGACCTTCTTTCTGGCTGAAGTCTTGCATTTGATTTCTAGACCTGTGCCTGCATCACTTCATGGAAAATACAGTGAAATGAAAACGAAATCCACAACGAAAAGCAAGAGGAAAACGTCCGCCTGCGTTCTTCTCAGGTCTCTTAACTGCTGCTTTTTGAATTTGTAATTTTCTCCCCGGATGGTCTTGCTAATATTTGTCTCTAATTACTTTTTCTTCATCGTCTGCCTCAGATGTACCCTGGCGTGGCGAAGACGGTAGATGTGCATATTATTTATAGGTCGTGATCTAGATAATCCTCTTAAAACTGAACGTGGAGGCAAATGAATTCCCTTTCTCCCCAAATTCTCTTCTTTCAAACACATTGTCTCCTGAGTGATGTTCTCGCCTGTTCTGACTCTTCCACGCAAGGTCTAAGACCAGCCAAGTTTCTGATGTCTGAGAGGAAACGGTTCCTCGGAAGGATGAAGGCTATTTAGCTGCCTTTAGTGTACATGCTCAACCATTCAGAATTTACCCCAGCGATTCATTCTGATTTTACTTAAGTGTTAAAATGGCTCTAGTAGCTGTGACAGTTGCTGTTATTATTAACTTAGTGGATTAAGTTAAAATCTGACATAGGAAAGGTGTGATGCCTTTATAAATTTGTAAAGTGGAAATTCATTTACCAAAACCGAGGTAGATGATTTGTCCTGGTATCACAAGCAGTGCCCGTGGATATTTATTTCTGTATTTACTTACTTAAGTGAAGTTCTTAGCAGAGTAATTAATGCCAAGAACAAGGGTTCTTAAATTTTAGTTCCTGCTGAGGAATTATCCTGGATGCTAGAGAAATGCAGATTCCCAGGCCGTGAGCCGGAAATTCCGATTCCTTATGTATTTGGTGTTTTCTAGGAGTCTGAGTGGTCTGGCAAAAAGGGGGTCTTGTATGTGGAACCCACAGAAATACACCCATTTGTGGACTTGGATCAGACATGTTTCTGTTGATTGTCTCTTTCCTTTAATCTATTTCTCAATGACACTCAAGCAAGTCCAAAGGGAACAATTTTAAGTGCTCTCGCAGATAAGTCTCCAGGGACCAGTAGCGAATCCATTTCACACAAAGAGGAACAGAGCAGCTTTCTGCAATAAGATCAAATTCCTGGCTCCTGCCCTAGAATAATGTACGATCATTTCATTGCTCACCAGCTGGATGCTGACCAAAAAGAGATAAATATTTGTGGATCCGGAGCTGGTATTTAAAGGAATGCTGTCCAGAAGAAGGAAGTTTAACAGCGCCTGGCATTTTCTAAAGCATCCATCAGGATCATGAACCTTAAGTGTGTCGCGAAGTAACGCTCCAAATTGTAAATGACATATTCATTGACGTAGTTATTACCCATGAAATCCTTACATCAATTATTGCTTGTCATCTTTCTAATCCCTTTTCCACCGTGTAGGCTGTGAAGCTCAGAATGGAGACCTACGGTTATTAACAGGCAAAGCAAGTTAATTGGCCACAGTGTCATCCGCATGGACGAGGAAGAAAAGGTTTAAGAGGCCTCTGTCACCTTGATACAGAGTTTCTGTGTATACAGAGTCCTGTTGATCCTCACGGGTGAGGAGGTAATAAATCATTAATGTCCTCTTTACACTCCAAATCTTAGCCTGGGGTAGTTTTCTCTCCTCTCAACTGAAGAGATAAGCTGATGAAAGCAACCTTTTGTTGTTAATCTCTCTGGTTCCACCTGTAGTAATTGGGGCCTCTACAGGTACCAGACCTGCGGGCCTCCCCTCTGATAATCTCGGGGTGAGGATAATGGAGGTGGTGAAGGCTGGTGTTCACTGAGAGCTGACAATGCACCAGGCGTAAAGTATCAGGTGCCGGAAGGCACAAGTCACTATTCGTACTATATCCCCACCCCCCCCCCTCAGGTCACTCCAACTCCTCCTGCTACCAGTCATTGGTCCATGCTCGGCCCCTTGGTCTGTTCTTTTTCTGGAGTGATGGCCTTTCCTAGGTGGGCCCTGCGCTCCCGGGTCACAACAGACGAGGCTGCCCGGGTCTCCGGAACAGCCGAGGTGGGTCACCAGGCCGAGCACGTCAGGACCCTCTTACAGGGCAGGTACGCGGCGCGGTTCTCCAGGCTCCGTTATTGTGGAGGGTCCTATGGTGAATTCCCACCCTTCTATAGGCGAGAAGGTCGAGGCCAAGGAGGCTAAGTAACTTGCCCAAATCAAATAACCAAGAAGTAGCTTCATACTCAGGTCCCAGGGCCTGGCTTCCTAGCACTTTCTAGAATTCTTCCCTCCCGATGCCCCCACCAGATGAAGGACAGTATGTCCCATGCAGACCTCAGGAGAGGGGCTCCCCGGTGGCCACATCCACCTGAAGACAGCCTCCCCATAGGGGGGTGGGGGTGGGGGGATGGGACCCTCCCTTGTCAATCTAATCGTGCAGGTTTAAGCTGCCTTGAGAACACTTGGAATCTTTCCTAGACTTCCTCTTAATTTTACTGAGTGCTTGATTTTAATGAGCTCTGTCTGGGATACACAGCGTCTGAAGCCTCAATCAAAATTCACTCACAAAGAACTCACAGACCAGGTGATAATGATCTGCTTTCAGATGGAAAACAGATGACAAGATAAATTGATGAAATCGAAACTAGGCCATTAGCTGGCGATAAGGACATTCCTCAGCAGACGCCTTCTGTATGCTGTAGGTCCTGTCAGGGAGAGCAGGTCCCTGGCATGAACCACAGAGGCGAGGTTCCCAGGACTCTGGTCTTGCACCCGTGCACCAGAGCCCAGCATCTGGACACCGGTGCTGATGGAGGAAAGGCGTACGCAGAAAACACCTCCAAGGTAGCAGGGGTTTGTGTGCACATCTGTCCACAAAGTGGGAGGTCTGCTCAAAGCGAGATTCCCGGGGCGTACCCAGAATTCTGCGGTGGGTGAGACAGTGGCCGAGGGCTCGCTCTGGGTCCTGGAGTGGGCCACAGCGGCGGCGGCTACGGCCCTGCCCGGAGCCAGACCCGCTCTTTCGCAGAGCAGTGATGGGCAGACCTATCTGAGGACAGAACTCCTTACAGCTGTGAGCAGACACAGTCTCAAGTTGCAGGCAGAGCGGCAGGGGGGAGCCCTCCTTATCCAGGGCAGCACCCCGAGAACCAGACATGACAGGCCCCTTGGGATGATGGGTGATGACGGAGGCCAGGGTGCTTGCTGTGACTTCTGTTCCTGATGCCGCATCTGGACAATGCAGACCCCAGGCTGCGAACAGGGGCCACGAGACTGCATGCGTGGCTTTTCCGCACCCGGGCTTCAGACTGCTGGCACGAAGGCGGGGGTCTTCGCAGCCACATGAAGGGAAAGCAGGCGGATCAATCTAGAAGGGCGAAGGCAGGCTCCCCTGAGACACCAAGCAGCGCAGAGCCCACGGCAGGCCACCAAGCAGCAGTAACAAGGGCAGGCAGGAAGGTGGCCGCGGTGGAAGGAGTCAGGGGTGTTCTGAAGACACGGGCAACTCTGGGCAGCCAGGAAGGAAGGTGCTTCCTAACTGTGGGTGGTGACACCCTCGGCCTGCGTGTCCGAGCCCCCTCACCCGGGCCAGCGTGTAGGATTGGGGAGCCGGCACCCTTGGGTGCCCCGTACAACTCTGGCGGGACCGGGGCCCATGGAGCCCTTGAGTTTTTCATCTCCAAGCCTGGAGATAATGAAACCGAAGAGCCGCGAACTCTCGCCATGGGTACCCGGCGTCCGGCGGGCGGGTGTGCTCAGGTTTCTGTCTCCCGGACCGTGGCTCGGTTTATTTTCCGATGTCCCAGTTGAAGCATGTTGAGTCCTATGGGGCAGCTTCCTGCAGCGCGTCCTGTGCGTGCAGGGTAGGCCCCGTGCTTGCAGGGTAGGTCAGCTGGGAGGTGCGTGGCGATGCCAGGCGGGCGCTGGTGCTCCCGTGGCATGTCTGGGCTGGCGCCTCTCTTTCTTTGGCTTTTTTCCGCTTGTTTTGATCTGGTCTGGTGACTCTGACGGTCCACGTGACTCCAAGCAACGGGGGCAGCGAAGAGGCAGAAACGATCGCCTGAGAGCTCTCGTTCCACCACACGCTCCCTTTTCATGAAACACAAACCAGCTGGCGGAGTCTTTACTTCTGCGTCTGTTATTCCAAGTTAAAAATCAGTTGGAGGCCTTTAATCCCAGCCTCGGAAGGGAGGCCGAGGCTAGGAATCACTTGGGTCCGCGGGTTCGAGAGCTGCCCCGGGCAACCTCGTGCGACCTAGTCTCAAAAAAAATAGCTGGTTGTGGTGGCGCACGCCTGTAATCCCAGCTACTTGGGAGGCTGAGGCTGGGGATCACCTGAGTCCGTGGGATCCCAGATCCGATTCAGGATCTGAACTACTCAGATCTGATCCTGGATCAAGGCTACCCGATGTCATGCTCACACTATCCCCAAGGGGGGAGGGGGAGGATAAGTGGGGGTATCTTTAGCCATATTTAACATTAGGGATGAGAAAGGGAAAGCACAGAAAAGGTATGTGGATTTCTCAGGTTCACCATTCTTTCGAGGAAAGTTCAGGAACTAAAATTCAAGGCCTTTGACTTCCAGGCCAGTTTCTCTGGACATGTTCTTTTGGTTCCAGCTTCCAGTCTCCCCTTTCATTATTCTTTGCCCCTGACATCGCTGCAGTCCCCGCAATCTCTGCTTTGCTGCTGCGAACCCCGCCCTGATCATGGATTCCGTTCCACGATCAGCTTGCTGGTTTGGACTTTTTCCTTGACCTCTGCTTGGTTTCTCTCGAGAGACCACTGAAGCATGAAAGAAGACGTTAAAAAAAAAATACCTTGAGACAAACGACAAAGGTAACACAAGCTTCCTGTATGTACGGGACTCGGCCAAACAGCATGAAGAGGAAAATAGCTGGTGTTTTTTTTTCTACCACTTCGCTGTCTGTTTTGGGCACAGGCCGACTTCTTTGGATTAAGCACTCTGTATTCTTTACAGCACTGCACACAAGTCCTTGAACATAACAAGTCCTCAATGAATGTTTCTAAGAATTAAGAACCTGTGAATCACTTTTATAGGCCCAACAGCATTTGAGATAGGGTAACGAGGCGTTGTGTAGAAAGAGTTCAATCCCTTTACTCTTGTCACTGTTTAAGAGCTTCTGACCTAATTAGCAGAAACCTGTCTGAAGACCTGCATACAATCTAGACCATTGTCACCACTAAGGAGCTTGCAAGGCCGGCCTGTTTCTCCCTTTTAAACAGGAAGATGCAGTATCTTTCATATGAGAAAGTTCTAAGGCCAGGCACGGTGGCTCGTGCCTGTAAGCTTCAGCCTATGAAGCGGCCGGGGCCAGGGATTGCGGTTCGAGTCCTGCCTGGGGCCCGTAGCGAGACCTAGTTCCAAAACAATAGCCGGGCGTGGTGGCGTGCGCCTGTCATCCCAGCTACTTGGGAAGCTGAGGCTGGGGATGGCTTGAGTCTGTGGTCCCCCAGACAACGAGAGCCTGCGGTTCCATGGGCAGAAATAGCGAGACCTGGTCTCAAAAACAAAACAAAAAAACACAAGAAAGTTCCGATTTCCATTTAACGTGTCTTGCACGGTCATGAGTCTTGCCCTGAGCTGGCATGGTTCCGAGCTCTTGATAAAACCTCATCGAGAGTCGCTTCACCCAATCACCAGCCCCCCCACCCCACCCCCACCCCCGGTGTAGGCTGGGTTCTGTGCACGAAAATATAAATAAAGCAAGCTCCTTCTGGTCGCTCTTGCCCCAGATCTGAGGTGGCATCTCTTCGCTACTCACTGTAGGTGGTGATGGATCCCCAAACCCGTCTTTCAAGTGGCACCTCCATTTTCCCCTCGTTCCTAAGCCACCTGCATGCTTTCGCCGCACCCCCAAGTGGAGCCAAAGAGACGCGTTTCTGCCGTGTGGTTAACAGAGACATCCGGGTTCCCGGGACCACGGGCTCTAATGAGCTGCCCATGGGCCAGGCTGGCATTCTAATTGACCACAACTCCCACTGGTGCAGCACCCTGGGGACAATGAAGGTCCTGGCTTTTAGATTCCTCCCTGTGCCTTTACTCAGCCAGGGCTGACTATCTACCCAGCTTGGAGCACGAGTACGACACAAGCAAAGACTGTTAGACTGGACGGGGTCAAACTGACCGCCACCTTTTCGGAGACCACTGAGGTCCAGGAGTAAGGCCCACCTTCTTCTCGTCATCCCACCGGCCCAGCCGTGGGAACTTCCTGACCGGCGGAGGA
>PVHY01027950.1:0-15638 GCA_004024945.1 Uropsilus gracilis | reverse complement strand
TCATCACATAAGTATGAGCCATCCTGGAAACTTCAGGGTCTTGTCTTAGGAGCAGGAGGATGTGCTCGGTGTTGATGAAGATGGCCCAGCAAGGAAAGCAGCACAGCATCAAGATGAGGATTCCTCTTTGAAGTATGACCCCCACACGTTTCAGGTTCCCGCCCCCAAAGGACTGAGACATGAGCGTGTCACAAGCAGAGGCCAAGCCAATTCCAACTGAGATCCCAGTGACAGTCACAAAGGACAATGCCAGCATAACCCCAAAAAATTCCACCTTGCCCAAGTGTCCACAAAATACAATACTGACAACACCAATAAGAAAGATCATCAACTCTGTAAGGAACACGGGCCCTGCTAACTTCACCAGCTTGGTCACCTCCTGTCGCAAATCCTTAGGCAGTGCCCCGCGGAGGTTTCCCAGGCAGAGGCACCAGCTGGGGGCTTCTGGCCCCTCTGGGTTGCCCAGGGCCGCAGCCGCAGCGGTGGGCTCAGGGGCCCCGGAAGGCTCCATGACAGCGCAGTCTGTCCAAGGCGGCAAGGCAGGGGCCCCGCCTATCCAGCCGGCAGGGCTCCGAAGCCTGGAAGGTGGCCTTTGGAAGCCAGGGGTCCCTCCCTCTCAATTCATCTTTGACCCGGGCGTAGGCACTCACCTCTGATCAGGGAGGAGGCTTGGGCAGTTGCAATAAGGAGGGCAGAGCCACTGGAAGAGGAGAATATACCACTTCCTAACCCACTGCTCTGTCGGTGGGCACTTAGGTTGTTTCCATAGCTTGGCTAGTGCAGCATGAATGTAGGCACGCACTTAGCCTTCAAAGCATGTTTCTGTGTTTTTCCGGTAGTTACCTAGGAGTGGGAGTGTCGTGTTTATGGTGTGTCAGTTTTTAATGTTCTTCCGAAAAGAGCCTCTTTAGCACTTCCGTCCTCCTTTTGATTGGGTGCTTTATTTTCTTTTTGTTGAGTTGTCTGAATTCCTTTAGCTCTTGCATAGTAGCCCCTTGGGTATTAGCCCCTGGTCGATGTATGACTTGCAACACTTTTCTCCTATTCAGTGGGGTGTCTTTTGTTTTAGTGATAGTTTCTTTTCAATTTGATTTTTTTAGGTCTCCCACGGTGGCTCACCTCCTTAATCAATTTGATTTTTTTCCCTTTAAAAACAAAATGATTAGGCTGGTCACGATGGTTCGTGCCTGTAAGCTTCAGCCTATGAAGCGGCAAGGGCTAGGGATAGCGGTTCGAGTCCCGCCTGGGACCCATAGCGAGACCTAGTTCCAAAAAAATAGTTGGGCATGGTGGTATGTGCCTGTCATCCCAGCTACCTGGGAATCTGAGACTGGGGATTGCTTGAGTCCGTGGTATCCCGGGCAACGAGAGCCTGCGGTTCCACAGGCAAAAATAGGGAGACCTAGTCTCAAAAAAACAAAACAAAACAAAACAAAAAAACAACAAACGATAATTTGTTATGATAATTTCTTCTGCTGCGTAAGCCTTTCAGTTTGATAGTCACATTTCTTTATGAAATGTATGACTTTAAAACCCTTGCCTGATGTGTGCCCCCATATCAAGTCCATAAGATAAAGAATTACTGCAAATAATACTACTACTGACACTAGAACAATGTTGGCAAACAGTTCTTTGCTTTCTGCATGGAAAAATATCTTTAAAAGCTTGAAAGTAACAGGAGGAAAAACTAATGTAAAAGACTAATAGATGTAACTATGGGAAAATGTGCATCATTGTGAATCAAAAATATTATAAAACCACAAGTCAACAAATTGGGAAGAATACTTGTCTACAAACACATCAGACAGTTTCATGTGTTCTAAAAATGTGTTTTTAAAATGACTGATTTCAACAGAAAGTAGAGACATCTACATATTCCTTTAACGAAAAGGAAGTTGATGGTTAATAGGCAAATCAGCATCATTAGTATCAAAGAAATGTAAATTAAAGCAATGTTTAGATTAGTTTTTTTCCTTACCAAGGTTACAAAGATTTCAGAGATGATAATAGTGAAAATGAAGGTCCAATGAGCCACACACTCGTATGCAGCAGAGAGCAGCTGAAACAAAACTTTTGGTAAAGTAATTTGAAAATGAGTACCGAGATGCTTAAAACGGTCATGTTCTCTTACCTGTTCAGTCTGTGTTCTACATAGGATATATCCTATGTAGAAAAGAAAGATGCAGGTCAAATTTGTTTGCAAAAGCATGTATCTTGGCATATAATCTAATAGTGAAAAATAAGCGACCTAAATATCCAAAATTTAGAAAGCCATTGAGGTTATTATTTCATGTGCATACAATGGAATACTATACAGTAAGTTCTTTAAATCATGATCTTGCGAATAATTAGTGGCATGGAAAATCTTTATAGTATAATGATAACCACACATTAATATCTGATGTTATATATTAGTGTGATCCATGTTTTCTTAAAAATTAATGTTCTGCAACATTTAAAATTGAATATAAACATTCAGGAAAATAAATAAAAATAGGTTTTATGATATTTGGCATTATGGAAGACTAGGGTTTTCCTTTTTTTATGGTTTTTTTCTTTATGTCTCTAGATAGCTTGAGACCATGTGTGTTATTTCTATAATTACAAGTCAGTGTGGGTTTGTTGTTGTTGGTTTTTGTTTTGTTTTCTTTTTTGCATAGGTAGCTATGAGGGAAAGCTGAGATCCACGTGGAGATGAGACCCGCCAGTATAGCCAACTGCCCCACAGATATTGCAGATGATGCCATGTTCATTTCTCAGGTTGCCATCCCCTGGAAATTCATAGTTATCAGCATCAGTTGGAAAACTGCTTCTACCAACCGGGTATGTCCACTAGACAGCCAGCAAAGGGGGAGTGCGGGAACGCCCTGAGTCCCAGGCTAGGTCGGCACTGCTTGCCAAGCTCTGTACTTGGGGAAGCTACCTGATCCCACCACATGGATTCCTAAATGGAGGCAGCCCTGGTACCACCTCACACACATTCCAGAGGATGATGGCGTCCTGTAAGGAAGAGCCAAGTTACAAACTCCTATTGGAGTTATTATTCCCACGCTTTCTGGAGCTTACTGACAACAGAGCCATTGTCTTTTCTTCCTGGATGCCATTATCACCACGAGTGCCTAGCACAGAGTGGAGTAACTATGTGAGTTGAGTACCAGCTAATAAATATTAAGTAAACAAATTAAAATTTAATTCCAAATCAGTGCTATGCTTCAGTGAAATGATATGACAGGAACTGAAAAAAATCCACTGCCTCAAACCTCTCTCTCAAAGACCTGCTTCTCTGCCTAAGACCTGCTCTCAAAGACCTGCTTCTCTCCCACCATTGCTTCTTCTTTAGATAATACATCCTCTCCAGCAGATGCTGTGTTAAAACACAAATATCTAACCTGGGAGGTGTCACCAAGTAGCACACTGTCTCTGAGAGCGATGTAGCAGAGAGCTTGGGTCTAGAAAAGTCAACTAACCTAGGGTTTTGCTTTGGACTTCAGATTCGGTGGAACCCCCAAGGGACAGTCATAAAGGGTGAGGTTGTGACCCTGAACAGGAATTCACTAGACTGGACCCACCTGGAATGGGGAGAGGGACAGTCAACATGGGCCAGAGGGCCTCTGGACACAACCAGAACTGAGCTGCAACCTGGCACCTTCTCAAACCCACTCAGCACTGTGAGGTAGCAACCAAGTTATCTGAGCTGGAATTTTCATCTGATGAAGGCAGACAGATGACTGACTCAAGGTTGCATTCAGTGTTGTCTGAGCAGTGAAGAGACCAGTGCCCTTTGCAGGATGGGCAGCTTTTAGAAGTAACTAATGGCAATCAAATCACAGTGGAAGCGAAGAAAGAAACAACTACAGGTATAAGTAGATGACTTTATTGGTTTTTTATTTTAATATTTTTACCTAACTTTGTTGACTCAAGTGCTCATCTAGAATTGCCCTTGAGTTGTGGAGGAAGGTGGTTCTTTGTTTTTTTGTTTTCTGTTTTGTTTTTTTGTTTTTTGAGACTAGGTCTCGCTGTGTTGCCCGGGGTAGTATGGATTCTTGTGACTCAAGTGATCCTAGGCCTCTTGCTTCCCAGTGCTTGGACTACAGGTGCATGCCTCCATGTCCAGCTGTAGTTTTGTTTTTTTTTTTTAATTTTTTGATGTCTTTCTTGATTCGAGTATGCATCGAGAATTGCCCTTGAGTCATGGAGGGAGAGATGAAGTGAGGTGGTCTTTGAGGTACAACCAGCAGAGCTTTTGAATTCTGAGTGTTGTGTAGAAGGCACACCTGTCCCTATGTGTGACATTCTGTGTCTAAATGCCTCCATATATATATTATAATATACTTTTATTATATCATTATCTATTTCTTGTCTTGTCTAAAATTACTCACAAGGAACATCGGCAGGAGTCATAAGTCAGCAGTAACCCAAAATGAGTGGGGAAGTCATGGCCACCAAATAATCCCCTCTTTTCTACCAGTCATGAGTAGGAAGCAGACAAGGTAGGTCTCCTAGCACTTAGGACTTGGCCATTTTATTACTTTTATTATTACGGGTGTTTTTATAGGGTGTAAGCAAAGTACAAAGTATTTTATGATCAGTCAGAATAGAAAGGATCACTTTCAATCAAAGAAACCCCCGTAAAGAAGAGCAACTATTGCAAATCTGTTTTGCAATTATCCAGTGCTCTGTACTACACAACAGACAAATGGACATCTCTTTGGAACAAAGAGAACCTTGCCCTGTTGTGCACCGTTTGCAATGATTTTTCTGGTTTGCAAACGGCAAACAGCGTACCGCATTGCCCCAAGGATAGACTACCTGGTTTCCAGGGATGAGTTTCTGCCTTTGTTTATAAATTCACCAAAGAAGGCTAAATGTTAGCCTGAGCCAGTAGAAAGACTCAAGAATGAGAGCAGGCACCAGTCAGCAACTCAAGGGGGACATGTGGTCCTATTGACCTCCCAGCTGAGAGTAGAAAGCAACAAAACCCCAAACCCAGACCTTCATTTCAGGTCTGATTCCTTCTATCAGGGTGTCTCCTCTCTGCCCTTTGGATTTCTGGGCACATTTCTTCTCTTTGGGTCCATCTTAGCATTGATATCTAAAGATGTCCCTGTGATAATGTGTTCTAGGAAATCATCCCAAAAACAGAGAGTCAAAGAGTTTATTAGATGTTCAAAGCTAGGATTTGAACCCAGGAAGCAACTCAACAGATTTTACTGAAAACTGTACTGATAAATCTAACTTTGAATTTGGTTTATAGAGTGACAGTGTATCATTGACATTATGAAAGTATATATTCTTGACAGGTGATTCTGGCACCAAATTGTCCAGATGTAAAGTGTACAGGGATCAGGTACTGAAGCAGTTCACACACTGCAAATTCATGGGCACAAGCAACACCATACCTATAGGAGCTTCAAGTTTTGGGATAAATGCATGTAGAGCCGGATGAAGGGCAGGGGACCCCACAGTATCATGACTAGAAGTTCTGAAAATCAGACCTGGGTTCTTGTTTGTATTCACAAGACCCCAATTGTCCTCACTTGCATTGAAGTCCAGTTTCCCTTCTCACTGCTTGTACATGACCAGCAGTGACTGAAAGCTAAACACTAGACACAAAAGCAACAACCTTGCTCTCATCCACCTGTATCCATACTGCATGATTCTAATTCTTAGAATAAACCCTCTATTCTATGTGACTTATAATGTTTCAGTTTTTTTTGTCTAATCCACTGATCCAGGAAAGAGCAGAAGTCAATATCATTGAGGGCAATCCGTCCTCTAGACGAATTCACCCTCCCAGAGACCTCCTCTGAGCCTCCCCCACCCCATTCAGGTCAGCCAGGAAGGCACGCTGGCATACTCCAAACCCACTTGGAGCCCCCATCCTGCACTGCCATCACACCCCACTGTTGCAGCACCAGTGCTACTAAGTAAACTAAAGTTTAGACTTACTCACAACCTTGATAATGTAGAACATGCCCACCAATACCAGAGTCAAGGTTGCTCAATATGTAGAACAAGCCCAAAAGCAAAGCACAGTAAGGAGAAAAACTGTAGACATGCAAGCAAGCCCTACAAGAAATAAATCATCATCACCAAAGAAAAGACAATCTCTAGAAAACACCAAGGAAGACATTGAAGAAATGACTTGTATCTCAGATACAAGTCCCCTGCCTGCCTGCAGGCGGAGGCAGCTGCCTGCGGCCCGGATCCTGGCCCGTGGAGCTCCCTTGCCAGCGGGGAGCAAGGGGCTCAGGCCTCCCGGGTGAGTCCCCCATAAGGGGCGACGGGGTGG
Source organism: Uropsilus gracilis (assembly GCA_004024945.1). NCBI lineage: Eukaryota > Metazoa > Chordata > Mammalia > Eulipotyphla > Talpidae > Uropsilus > Uropsilus gracilis. The sequence continues at coordinate 9,346 of PVHY01027950.1, read as the reverse complement.
GGAGAAGCAGGCCCCACCCGCCAGTAAGTGGCCACTGACAGGTGGCCACTTACAGCCGGCCTGGGCAGTGCTGTGTAGCCCCCAGCCCCTGGAAGCCAGGGGCATGGAAGGGTGCATAGGGTCTGGTTGGCCTGCCCTCGTACTTGGAGCTTTCGGCACGCGGGCAAGCGGGGGGGGGGGGGTGTGCCCCTTCCATCTCTCTCTTACTTCTTACTCCAGCTGAACTTCAGAGGAATCAAAATATTCGCAACGCCAACCCCAACATAGAACGGGTGAGGGACCGGGCAAAAGTCCAGCCCACAGGCCTGAGCTGGACACAGCAGATGGACAACCAAGTGAACCAGTGCGTGTAAGACCAGAAAAACAACCTTAGAGACATGATGTCACCAAGCGCACTTCCACACTCACTGGGCCAAGACCCAGGTCTTCATTTTGGAGATTTATTCAAGGAGAGCAACACACCCTCCCCTCATTATGGGAGAGGAGGGGATGACCAAGAGGGGATAATGGGCCCCACGTCAAAACTGCAAACGGAAGCAGAGGAGATGATCTTCAAAGGCCACTCGCAGAAGCCTGACCTCACAGAGAAACTTCTTGACCAACACTGGCTGGGGGCAAGACCCCCTAAGTTCGACACCAGAGCCATAAGAAAAAGCAGCAAAGCAATGGAGATGGGATTGGATTGGAGAGGATGGCCTGCAGCAAGAAAACATGGACAGATCACAAACGAATATAACTTGGCCACCCAACGCAAACTTAAGACTGAAAATCTAACAGCAAGGGGTGCTGGGACCCAACAACGCAGTCCCTCACCCAGAGAAAAGACACTAACATAAGAAAGAGACTAATGGACTCAGCACAGCTAATAAGCAACAAAGAGTGGGGTCTGAGAGAATGGAAGGGGCACCAGAGGGAGGAGGGAGGAGGGAAAAAATAATAACATAGAGGTTGTAACCTAAAGAACAAAATAAAATAGTAAAAAAAAAAATTTCAAGATCAACATGATAAAAGCACTTCAATAGGTAAGTAAAGAATCAAAAAAAAAAAGACAACAGAATGATAGAAGCATTTAATGCGCAAAAGGAAGAAGTAGAAACATATAAAAGAGAAAGCATCAATATGAATAACTTAATCAATGAACTGAAGAATGAAAATGAATCCTTAAAAATGAAATTGAAGGAGACCCAGGATTTAAGAATTGTAATAGATGAGCTCAAAAATGCAGGGAAAAGCCATGGAAGCAGATTAGATGAAATAGAAGAACAAATCAGTACACTCCAGGATACAGATATAGAGAGGATGAAGAAAGAAAAAGAGAGACAAACAAAGTAAGAAGACTGAAGAAAAGCTCAGAGATATGTCAGATTCCTTAAAGAAAAGAAATAGAAGAGTATGCTGCTTGGCACCGAGCACTCATCAACCCAGCCGCAGTGCTCCTTTCAGGGTTCAGGGAACATGAGTTGGGGGGGGCCCACCACCTGCCAGAGGAGTAGGGAGCAGCTGGGGGTGCCCCCCAGCCACTATACCATGAGGTGGCCAGGGGAAGTGGGGGTAGCCCTGCCCACACACCCGGTTCAGCCATTTTGCCAGGCATTGAGCACCCCCTGCAGGATACATGGGCTGGCGGGGGTGGGAGGGATTGGCAGAGATTAGTGGGTGGTAGGGGTCATCCCCTCTGGTCTCCAAATCCAGTCAACCCTCACCAGAAGCAACTAAATCAACAATCCAATGGCAGTTGCACATGAATGCAGAGGTGAAAAACAAAGTATTCTGGAACAACAAACATGTCAGATCCATGGGACACAGGACTATATGATTGATTATGGAGACAAACTACCTCAGAAATACAACCACTGTGATCTACAACGATGGGAACGGAAAGTCCCCTTCAGAGATGCCTTCAGCATGATCAAAGGACCCTCCCACTTTAGGGGGTAAGGAGAGCCACAGAGAAGGGCAGTGGCCCCATGATGAACCAGACCAACAATCTGCCAGGACCTATCTCAATTTAAAAAAATGATGCACAAACTTTGGCCAGGAGAAATGCTCCCAATGCCAGCAACCAGAACTACAAAACAAAGAAGAAGCAAAATATGACAGAAGATGGGCTGGAGCAGCCGACCAGAAAGAAGGAAGAGGCACTGAAAGAACACAATCATGTGTGAACTGGTGGCCAGCAGCAAAAAGACACTTGGAAAACTAAGCACAGGTCACTGTGTCCTAGGAAACCACGTCCACACCAGACAAAGGATATTGTTACAGAAAAGAAGAGGAAGAACCCAAGAAACTAAAAATTAAACAATAAATGACAGTGAAAGAAGAGCTGGAGAGAAAAGGGGGGTGGGTTGGGGGAGGGGGGGAGGAACACCCAAAAGCCAAATGTAAACAAAACTTATTCAATTAAAAAACATATATATAAGACTAATAGGAATCCCAGAAGGAGAGGAGAAAGTAATGGGAACTGAAAGGCTTTTTAATACAATAATAGAGAACTTCCCAAAGGGAAGAAAGAAATGAAAATAAGCATACAGGAAGCAAAAAGGCATACAGGAAGTAAAAAGGACACCAAACTAATGAAAGAAAAGCTACAGCAAGACACATCATTGTAAATCTTCTAAGAACCCAAGATAAGGGAAAAATAATGAGAATGACTATAGAAAAGAAACAGATAACCTACAAAGGAAAACCCATTAGTCTGACCTCAGATTTCTCTGAAGAGATACACCAGGCAAGGAGAGAATGGAGTCACATCTACAAAAAACTTCAAGACAAAAAATGCCAGCCAAGAATACTCTATCCTACAAAGCTATCCTTCTGCTATGAAGGAAAAATTAGAATCTTCCCCAACAGGCAAAGTCTCCAGAAGTTTGCTACCATTAACCATTCACTCCAAAAAATTTTGCAAGAGGCCTCAAGATCAAAGTCATATGAAGAACAAATAAAACAAGAAACCAAATCAAGTCCCAAAATGACCACCAGAAAATCAGTGTTAGACTTTCAAATATCAATAATCACTCTAAATGTCAATGGTCTAAACTCAGCAATCAAAAGATGTAGAGTTGCAGACTGGATTGAAAAACAGAACCCAACATTCTGCTGCCTCCAAGAAACACATCTGATCTCTAAGGACAAACATAGACTTAAAGTACAGGCTGGAAGACTTTATTACAAGTAAATGGCCCCACAAAAAAAGCAGGGTTGCCATTCTTATATCAGACAGCAGACTTTAAACTAAAAAAATTAACAAAAGATAAAGAAGGTCACTACCTAATGGTTAAAGGGTCAATCCAAAAAGACATAACAATAGTCAACATATATGCACCTAACCAGGGAGCACCAAAATTCACAAAACAACTACTAGCAGGACTGAAAACAAATATTGGTGAGAATACATACATGGTAGGAGATTTTAACATAGCACTCTCACCAAAACACAGATCAACAAAACAGAAACTACACAAAGAAACAAAAGCTTTAAAGGAAGATCTAGACCAAATGGACCTAATAGATATATACAGGACACTGCACCCCCAAGTAAATGAATACACCTTCTTTTCAAGTGCACATGGTTCATTCTCTAAAATAGACCATATATTAGGCCACAAGACAAACTTGAATAAATACACAAAGATTAAAATCATACCAACTTTTTTCTCCAATCATAAAGGCATCAAACTAGAAATGAACAATGAAAAGAAAATAAGAAGAGTATACACTACATGGAGACTGAACAACAGGCTTTTGGAAGATCACTGGGTAAAAGAGGAATTCAATGAAGAAATTAAAACATACATGGAGACAAACAACAAAGATGACACAGCATTCCAAAATGTGTGGGATGCAGCAAAAGCAGTGTTGAGAGGAAAGTTCATAGCAATACAGGCCCAAATAAAAAGAATTGAAATAGCCCAAAAAAATACTCTAATCTCTCAACTTGAGACCCAGAAAAAGAGCAACAAAAAATCCAAAACCCAGCAGAAGACAAGAAATAATAAAAATAAAAGCAGAGATAAATGAAATAGAAACCAGACCATTGAGAAGATAAACAAAACCAAAAGCTGGTTCTTTGAAAAAAATAAATAAAATTGATAACCCCTTGCATGGCTTGCAAAGAAGAGAAAACTCAAATAAACAGGATCATAAATGGGGCATGGTAGCTCATGCCTCTAAGCTTCAGCCTATGAAGCAGCCCGAGTTAGGGATCGTGGTTTGAGTCCCGCCTGGGGCCCGTAGCGAGACCTAGTTTCAAAAAATATCTGGGCGTGGTGGCGTGTGCCTGTAACCCCAGATACCTGGGAAGCTGAGGATGGGGATCGCTTGAGTCATACCCTGGGCAATGTGAGTCTGCAGTTCCATGGGCAAAAATAGTGAGACCTAGTCTCAAAAAAAAAAAAAAATTAGAAAAAACAGGATCATAAATGGAAAGGGAAATATTACAACAACCCAGCCAGAAATCCAAAAGATAAGTAGAGATTACTATGAACATCCATATGCAAACAAATACAACAACCTGGAAGAGATGGACAAATTCCTAGAACAATACAGCCACCCAAAATTGAACAAAGAAGAAAGTCAATCACAAGCAATGAAATTGAGGCAGTCATCAGAACCCTCCCTAAAAACAATAGCCCAGAAGATTTCACAAATGAATTCTACCAAATATTAAAAGAGGAAATAACACTGGTGCTGTTAAAACTCTTTCAAAAAAATTGAGAAAAAAGGAAAGCTACCAAATGTGTTCTTGAAGCAAACATTACACTAATTCCAAAACCAAACAAAAATAGCACAAAGAAAGAGAACTATAGACCAATCTCCCTCATGAACACAGATGCAAAAATTCTAAACAAAATCCTGGCAAACCATATCCAACAGTGCATAAAAAGGATTATCCACCATGACCAAGTGGGATTCACCCCAGGGGCACAGGGGTGGTTCAACATCTGAAAATCAATCAGCATAATCCATCACATCAATAAAGAGAAAAACAAAAACCATATGATCATATCAATAGATGCAGAAAAAGCATTCGATAAAGTTCAGCACCCTTTCATGATGAAAGCCCTGGCAAAAATTGGTATAAAAGGAACATACCTCAACATAATAAAAGCTATATATGACAAACCCACAGCAAATATCATACTCAACAGGGAAAAACTGAAATCATTTCAATTAAGATCTGGAACCAGGCAAGGATGCCCACTCTCACCACTCCTTTTCAACATAGTTCTGGAAGTCTTAGCTAGATACAAGAGAAAGAGAAAGACAAGAGAAAGACAAAAAAGGAATCCAAATAGGGAAAGAAGAAATAAAGCTGTTGTTATATGCAGATGATATGCTACTCTATGTAGAGAACCCCCCCAAAACAACAGAAAATCTAATTGAAATAATAAATCCATTCAGTAAGGTAGCTGGATATAAAAACAACATACAAAAATCAATAGCATTCATATGCAAAGAATCAATCAGAAAAAAAAGAAATTAAAAAAACTACCCCATTTACCATTGCACCAAGAAAATTAAATACTTGGGAATAAACCTAACAAAAGAAGTAAAAGACCTATACAAAGAAAACTATAAAACATCCTTAAAAGAAATAGAATAAGATGCTAAAAAATGGAATGACATTCCCTGTTCATGGATTCAAAGAATCAACATTATCAAAATGGCCATATTACCAAAGGCAATCTACATAATCAATGCAATTCCAATAAAGATCCCAATGACATATTTTAAAGAGATAGAACAAAAAATACTGAAATTCATATGGAACAACAAACGACCCTGTATAGGTTTGTCAAAACCCTCTTGACAAACAGAAGAGAGAATGGAGGTATTACTGTTCCAGACTTCAAACTATACTACAAAGCCCTAATAATTAAAACAACACAGCACTGGTACAAAAACAGATAGACCAGTGGATCAAAATCAAGTACCCATAAATAAAACCACAAATATATGCTCAACTAATCTTTGACAAAGGGGCAATACCTCACACACATTCCAGAGGATGAAGGAGTCCTGTAAAGAGGAACTGAGTTACAAATGCCTATTGGAGTTATTGAGAAAGTAGTCTATGTGATACACAAGTACACATTTCTCTCAGTTCACATCACTCAGACATACACTTTCGAATAGGCAACAGTATTCAGTGAATTGGTGCATACAGACTAGCTTTTATTTCAGGGATGTTTGAAGTGTTGTAGCTCAATATCCATATTGTTACAATGGACCTGCATGAGAAATTAAAATGCAGTAATAATGTTTTTCAATTATTAGCCAAATGCTCTCTGTGCTGAATTGCTTATTCATTCAGCTGACATGAATGTGTTCAAAAATCATTATTCTCTTTAGTGTTAGGAAGAGATCAGAATCCAGAGTGAACTTTAGAGCCCTGAAAGAAAAACAATTAACTTCCCCCAGAAGGTTCTTTAAGGATTCAGGCACCAAGATGTATCTTTCTTTTAAGAAGCTTGGGATTCTACCAAGGGTAGTATTGTATGATGGGTTTTGTTTGTTTGTTTGGTTTTGGTTTTGTTTTGTTTGTATTGTATTGTATTGTATTGTATGGTGTTGAAATGCAGCTGTTTTAAACTTCGGTTGTGTGTCTGTTCTCTCCCAGAAAGCCTGAAGCTTCCTGAGAGCCAGTGTCTTTCTTCCTGGATCTATTATCACCGTGAGTGCCTAGTACAGAGTGGCATACTAAGTAAGTTGAATATTAGCTAATATATTAAGTAAAGAAATTATAATTTAATCCCATGTCAGTGCTATACTTCAGTGAGGTGATACGACAAGAATTGAGAAAAACTACCTCATCAAACCTCTCTCAAAGACATGCTTCAGTGCCTAAGATTCCCACTGCTGCTTCCTCTACTAGATAAAACATCTCCAGATGCTGTGTTAGAACATAAATATCTAACCTGGGAGGTGTCACTAACTAGCCCAGTCTCTTAAGCCATGTAACAGAGAGGTTGGGCCAGAAAAGAGCCAACTAGCCCAGGATTTTGCTTCAGATTGCAGACTGGGTGAAACCCCCAATGGACAGCCGTGAACTTGGGAGGCTGAGACCCTGAAAAAGAGTTCTCTGGGCTGTACCCATCTGGAGTGGGAAGGTAGACTGCCTACATGGGCCAGAGAACCTGGAGTCTTCTCAAACACACTCAGCACTGTGGGGTAGCAACCAAATTATCTGAGCTGGAATTCCCATCTGACCTAGCAGACAAATGACAAATGAGTGATCCAAAGTTGCATTCAGTGTTGTCTGAGCAGTGACAAAGCCAAAGTACTTTGCAGGCTGGACAACTTTTAGAATAACTGTGATCTCACTTTGATGGCAATGAATCTGAGTGATCTGTAGAAAACACACCTGTACCTGCATGTGACATTCTGTGTCTAAGTGCCTCCATATATATACATATATATATACATACATATATATACATATATACATATATATGTATATATATGGAGGCACTTAGATATAATAAAAGAATAATATATATATTATTCTTTTATTATATTTTTATTTATTTCTTACCTAAAATTACTCACAATGAACATGGGCAGGAGTCAGAAGTCAGCAGCAGCCCAAAGTGAGTGGGGAAGTCATGTCCACCAATCCACCCTCTCTTTTGTACTAGTCCCGAGTAGGAAGAAGACAAGGAAGGTCCCTTAAGACTTAGGACTTGGTTGGTTTATTACTTTTATTCTTATGCTTATGGTACAAGCAAAGTACAAAGTATTTTATGATCATTCAGATAGAACAGATGACATCCAATCCTTTGTTGAGATAAATTGTTATGAGCCTGGTAGAGTCACATAATTCATTGAATGATATTTGAAAAATAAGTGATTTTTTTAATATGTACTACTTTTTGAGCTGGGGATGGTGGCACGTGACTGTAAACTTCAGCCTATGAAGCAGCTGGGGCTAGGGATCACAGTTCAAGTCCTGCTTGGGGCAATGTAGCGAGACCTAGTCCCAAAAAATAGCTGGGTGTGGTGGCCCACGCCTGTAATCCCAGCTACCTGGGAAGCTAAGGCTGGGGATTGCTTGAGTCTGTGGTACCCTGTGGAAAGTGAGCCTGTGATTCCATGGGGGAAGTAGTGAGACCTAGTCTCAAAAAAGAATAAAGTACTACTTTTTTAAAGTGTTATAATTTTCTCCTTAAGTTTTTCCCCTTTATTCCTTTATTCAGTAAAGGAAAAAAACTTAAGAGGTAATTTATTGAGGTAACACTTTACCTCCATACCTTTAAAATATTGCACATGGTATAGGGAATTAACTAGGGTCACACCTTCTCTGCTGTTACAATATCACACCCACCTACAAAGCACCCACATTTCCTTAATCCGAGGCCACTGGGTTTCTTTCTCACTTTGTTCCCATCCCTTCACTTGTTCCCTTCTGTCTAATTCTGCAGTCTTATTTCTTGCATTTAGGTTTAGTTATGTCAGTTCCTTTCCCCCTATATTCCACATAAGTGAAATCATCCACATCATCTGACATAGCAAGGGTTCATTGAGTGTATATACCACATCCTTTTAATAAAAATAATGAAGTGTTTATTTCACAAAAATCTATATAGTGATGCCAGAGAGAGGAACTGAATGGACATTTAATATATGCTCATCCACAAAATTATATATTAACAGAGACATACAAACAATAAGATCGACAATTATGCTTATCAGAAATTGATCTGCTTTTCTGGAATTAGAAAAGCATTCAAGAATAAAAAATAAACAGTAAAGAACACTAAAGAAAGGAAAACCACATTGATATATTTAAAAACCGTGACAAAGTCAACATTTGGGAGAAAATTCACTTAATATTATATATATTATGCATACATATACATTATATATTATATATATTATATTTCAGCTTGTAGGCTGGTGATAAGTTTTCTATTTTAGCCATAGTCATATGAAAACTCTTATTAAAATTCCTGTTATAAGAACAGAAATAGCTAAAAGTAAAGCTGCTCCACGATAGAGAATCAATTCTCTCACTGTCAAAACATCGCCAACGGTGGACAATCCATGCTGATCATTTTCTTCCATCCCAGTCAGTGGAATAGTCTGGTCCTCTGCTCTGATGTTATCAGGTAAGACCACCCCATTGATCACTTCTTTTTCCCCCAAAGCGAGATCTCTTGGGGTAGGCATGATCTCTTCTATTCCCTTTAGCCCAGCTCGAACTTGTGCCTTCTCAACAGCTTTATTCCAGTCTATCTTGTAGATAAAAATCATGCAGAAAAGGCATTGAAAGAGGACACAAATGCACATTCCAGACCAAAAGCCGATTATCCCAAGTTTAGCTGCAAACATCAGAGACAATCCAATG
>PVHY01027949.1:0-15708 GCA_004024945.1 Uropsilus gracilis | reverse complement strand
CACGTCCGGGTGCAATGGGTTCAAAACTAAACGGGGTGGGGGGGGGGGAGGAAGGCGTCTATGTCCAAAGGACACGCGAACGGCGCTTGCGTTGGCCGAAGCCGGCGCCACCAGAGCGTAACGCGGCTCCGACACGTTCCTGGACCGGAAACGTCGCCAAAGCACGTTTCAAACAACGTTAAATCCATTTTCAAGCAACTGCTGACGGGTCCACAGGTCCATCCCGCCAAGCGAAACTAGGGTGGGTGAGCGAATAAACGGGGTGCAGCCCCCCCCCCCGCGGCACCAGGAAAGAGCCGCTCCAGAACCACCGGTGAGCGCTACAGGGAAACAGGCCGCAGCTTGGCCGCGCGAAACCCACAGGCCAGCGCTGAGCCGTCGCAGGGGAGCCGGCAGCCTCGGGGGCGGGGGCCAGGGCCCGGGAGCAAGGACGGCACCGCAGGGACGGACCCAGCCAGCAGGCACCTGAAGCGGCGGGGGGCCCTCACCCAGGCGCCCCCCCCAGGCGCCTCAACCCCACCCAGGTCCCGGCGGCCCGGGGGACTGGGAACTGTCCCCGTGGGGCTGCGTGGGCGCCCGAAGTGGACAAGCTATGCGCGGAGCGAGGGCCACCCCTGTTGGTGCCAGACGTCACCCAGCACAGCCGGGACGGCTCCAGCAAGTCTCCCATCCGTCTCGCAGCCCCTGACCTCGGAACGTCCCGGGGAGACACGTCCCTGAGAGACAGAGGTGCTCACCCCACGGGTGTTCGCCGCCTGATAGTGATCGCCCCTCCTCCCGCCCCACGTGCTCCAACCCCGGGACCCTGGTCTCGCCTCCCCTACGGCCGCGTGTGACCGTCCCTTCGCCAGGGCGTGGGCGGGCCTGGACCCTCTAACAAACGGCCCAGCCACGCGCGCTGAGCCCCGGCTTCGGCTCCGTCTTTGTCTTCACTTCCTCCGCCCGTTTTTCTTCTTCCTCCACCCATGGCCTCCGACGGAGGTGGGGAGCGGACACGTGACCGCCTGGGCTGTGGGTCCAGGGGGGCGGGGCGGAATCAGGGTGCTGGCGGGAACACGGGCAAACTGATAAGGGCCGCCCGGCTTGGCCACCCATCCTCGGTGCGGGGAACGGGACAGACAGGGACGGCGGTGGGATGGGGGGACCTGGTACACGAGGCCTCTCTGCGACTCTGGCCTCCGGTGACTGGCCGCAGCGGTGGGAAGCCTGGTGGCCCCATCTCTGCGCCAGGCCCAGCAGGCAGGAGCCGCAGGAGCCGCAGGAGCCGCAGGAGCCGCCTTCTCGCCCTGCACCGGCCCCTGGAGCCACCGCACGCAGGCCCGCACCTGTACTGGGTCTTTCCCGCTGGTTTGCACGGCAGAGGCCACTCCAGGCCTGAGGCAGGCTCTGCCAAGTCCAGTCTTTGTCCAGCGTCTTCTCTCCCCAGGGCTCCGAGCTGCTCCCCTTCCCCAAGGCTCCTCCCACTCCTTCCACAGTGGCTGATGCCCAGATCAGCTTTCCCCATCCCTGGCGTCTCCAGACACCAGCTCACGAGGCCGCCTTGCTGCGGTGCCACGCTCTCCACACTGGCCGCTCTTCTGCTGGCCACCCTGGCTCCTGGCCACCTCCAGCTCACTCTTCCAGGGCGTTCCCCTGGCCAGGTCACATGGGCCTGTTCTCTCTGGCCGCCATTGTCTCTTGTTGTTTCCTTTCCTTGCTCCTTCCTCTCACCCGCCTCGTGGCGCTTCTGGCTTCTTCCGGCAGGTCTCTCAGACCCGCCCGCCATGGCGCTCTGGCGCCAACACGGTTTCAACCGCGTCGCCCACACCTGCATCATAACCGGTGGGCGTGGCTTTGGCTTGGCTTCAGCTCTGTCCAGCACGGGGGGCAGCCAGTGTCCCTCCTGGCAGGGTCACCATGGCTACCACCCCCTGTCACCTCAGGCCGTCAGGAGCCTGGCTGGAGGAGAGGACAGGGGTCCAGAAAGGTGCACTTCTGCCCCCAGACAGCAGAGCGGCGGGGACTCGCCCGGCCCGCGCTACGGCCCTGGCCTGCCAACAAGATGGCAGCTGACGGCAGATGGCGCCCAGAGCCGCCGCCAGGCCTGACGAGGCGGGTGTCTTCGTGGAGTCTGGGAGCGCTCGAGGACTCTCCACAGCCTCCCCAGGCCCCAGGAGAACCTTCCCAGCCGAAGCGAGTAGGAAGACCCCCCGAAAGCCTCCCGGGGTCCTCAGGGGTGGCCACTGCGATTGTCCTCCCACCGACCAGCACGCCAGCTAAGGAAAGGGGCCCCCGGCTGGGTGGCCACGCTGGCCCTGCCTGGCATCCACGCGGCCGTTCCGGGCTCAGGTAGCCACGGCCGGCCAGCCCGCAGCCACACGCCCTCTCAGGGCGCTTTCAACCTGCTCCGAAGGCTGCCCCCGCCGTGCAAGGGGGAGCACACAGCCAGCCCAGGGCTGCTGGGAGGCTTCGGGGGCGTGCGAGGGGGGCGTGCGAGGGAGCGCTCAGCCGGGAGGTCTGATGGCGTCAGTTATAACCCACAGCCCTGACGGCAGGCGGCCAGGTCCCGGAAGTGAGCGACCCCCTCGGGTCTCACACCGCGGAGAGCAGGCGGGCCCCGGCCCGGCCGCAGGGCGCCCGGCGCTGCCCTTCTCCTGGCTCAAGCCCGGAGAGACACAGGGTGCCCTGGGCGACAGGGGAAACGATCAGGTGCGGCTTGGGTGACAGCCACCCACTGGGGCGGTCATCGGCCTGAGTCGAGTGTCCTTGGCCAAATGGCCCGAGGAGGACGGGCCAGGGGAGCGGACCGGGCGGACGGGCCAGGGGAGCGGACCGAGGCGGACGTGAAGTCCACTCAGGAACCGGTTTCGCCTGTCTCGCGGGAGTTGCCGGCCTGTCCACCCTCCTCTCCCGCTGTCTCTCCCCCTCCTCCTTTCTCACGGACCTGCTGGTCTGTCCGCGCGGCCGGCAGAGCCCAGCAAGCAGACTGGCCGCAGCGGTGTGGATGCTGCCCACAATTCACTTCCTTGCAGCGGTTGCAGGGCGTGTCGGACCCCAGAAGAAATGACATGAGGCAACCTTAGGATATGAAGCCCCCCAGGCCCCCCCACAGAGCCCGTGACAAGCCCCCCGAGAACCAGCATGCACCCAGGAAGAGGCCTGAGCAGCCCCCACACCTGCAGGTCAGGGCTTCCGGGCCGGCGCTTCCAGATGCCCGTGTGCTCCCCCCCCTTGGGAGCCCCACCCTGCGAGGGGCAGGGGGGCGGGTACCCGAGGGTCACGTGACGAAGCCTCTTCCGGCCACAAGAGCCACCGACGCAGAGACCGGCTGTTCAAGCACAGGGGGGCAGCAGACCCACATTAGGTCCGGTTCCGGGGGCACCTGTTCTCCGCGTCCAGCGGGAACACCCCACGGCGGGCAGACGTCGCCGAATGTCCCCCAGGAAGCACATCTGCTCCCGGCTGAGGACCCTGGTTTCAGCAGAGAGCCAGGGCCTGTTGCTGGGCTGCCAGAGAGACGGGGAGAAGGGACCCGGGAGAAGGGAGAAGGGACCCGGGCCCCACGCCCCAGCTCCCAAACAGCGTCAACTGGGCATTTAAAGGTGAAGCGGTTGCCGGGACCTGGGAGAGGAGGGGACTTTGGTCTCGTTCCCCAGGAGCTGGTGGGACCAGGACTTCAGACGAGCTTGCATGAGGAATGCAGGAATGGCTGACAGGGAAGTGGGGGCGTGAGGAAGCAGGAGCGGGCCACCAATAGAAGGTGCCATCAGGCCAGCAGAGGGGCGGGGGGGGGGGGGTTCTGGCATGCCGTTCTGAAAATGGCCTCTAGGGCTCCCGCCTTTGCCAACCCATGGGGGAAAGAAAGCCACCACAGGTGGCCGTGGCCCCGCGACAGAGCTGCTGACAAGAGGGCGGAGAGGAGCTCGGGCAACCTCCTGGGGAGTCTGCCGCGGCAGCGAACACCTCACCGCCATCGGCTGGGGCTGCCCTCCCAAACCCGGAAGGCACAGAACCAACAGGTGACAGACGCCGGGGACGATCCCGGAGGTAGGGCACATGCGACCACATCTGCCCTACAAGTTCCCGACCAGCTCGGCCCGGTTGCCTGCCTCAGCTGCTCCTGGAGTCCCGAGCAGCCTCACCTCATGTCCAGGAGGGCGAGTCCACGCCCGGGGGAGAAGGACGTAGTGGAAAGAAAAGAAGTCCCGCAGGCCAAACAGGCCAACAGCTGCAGCGAGAGAGGGGGGCGAGGGGGGCAAGGGGGAGCGGGGTGGGGAATAAGGGCGCAACACAAGCAGGCAAACATGGCCGATGTTCTACGATAACATAAAAATGACCGCTAGGGGGCAGTGTGGAGCACACGCCGCCCAGCGTCCTCCGCCCCCAGACACCTCCAGTCCACCAAGGGTGGCTGGCTGCCCTCAGCGGGGAGTAACCCCCAAAGCTGGGCCCCCCCCCCAGGGGCAAGGAAAGCCCTCAGGCAAGGGAAGGTGGGGGGCCAGCCGAGGCCTCCGGCTGTGGGGGCCACCTTCAAGCCTCTGCCAGCCCCAGCGGCCCCTCTGGTCCTCCCGCGCCCGCAGGGACACGGCCCGGGTCTCCCAGCTCCGCGTGTGAACTCGCTTCAGACACACTTCGCCGAGAAAGTTCAAGGTCGGTCACGTCTCCGCAAAACTGGGGAAATAAACCCGGAATGAGATTGGAGGGAAAGACGCGGCAGGCCGTGGGGGCCGAGGGACGTGGCTCTGGGCCGGGCCACCCCCTGGCCGGCTCCAGCGCCGCCCGCGGCCCCCCTGGGAGCGTGGGGACGCTGGCGAGACCTTCAGCGCCGGGCGCTCAGCCCCGACACGACTCGGCAAGCAGGCAACGATGAGCGGGCGCTCGCCACTGAGGAGGCGCCGTCTCCGTCAGGGGCTGTCTCCGCGGCGCTGGGAAGAGTCAGGCGGCAACGCGGCCGAGGGAACAGGAACCCATGTGTCTAGCTCGCTGGGCGGTGGTGTGCGAGCCTGTTTGGGGGGAGGGAGAAGAAGGGAAAGGAAAGGACGCTACTCGGGGCCTGGGGGAGCGCGAAGGAGCCCTTCTCCGGGAGACTGAGGGGGGAGAGGGCCCGGCACCCCAGCCGCTGACCCCTCGCCCACGCACGCGGGCCCCTTCCGAGTCTGCCGAGGACACGGGCTGCACATACCCGGGGCCGACACCTGCTTAGCAGACACGTGGCTTTCCTGAGCCTCAGTTTCCCCCTCTGAGAAATGGGCCGATGGGGGCTCCCCCCGCAGCACGAGGACCAGACAGGGTGATGTCTGGGCTGGGCGCACCCCCACGCCTGGCTTCTGAGGGCCTCCTGCTTCCCCGGTCACGTCTGAAGCGCAACGTTCATCTCTTAGCTCCGGGCGAGGTCCGCCTGCTTCGGCCAGGGTGAGAAGCCTGCAGGCACCTCTTGTGGCCCGCTGGGTCCCCGGGCTGGCCCCAGGGTGTGTGGCCAGTCTCCCCACCAGACACCTTCCCTGCCCAGCTGGCAGGAGGCCTGCGCCCACCCCCCACCTCAACCCTGCGGGGCTCTCCTCCCAGCCAGCCCATCCACCCTGACCTTGAACATGTCCATCACCCGGAGAGTCCAGTCACCGGGCCACCTGCCATTACAGACACCAGGCAAGGCCCCACTCCCACCCCCGACCCCCACCCCCCGCTGATGAGTGAGAGAGCCTCTCTGTAGCTATCCCCCCCACCCCACCCCACCCCCACGCATCATCCCCACTTCCGGCTGGCTGCTTCCCAGGACCCCCCCTCCTTCCTCGCCCAGCCCTAGCGCGGGTAGCCCAAAGACCCAGCCGGCTCGGTCAGGTTTCGTCTTCTCCCTTTCTTTCCATTTTCAAGCCTTGAGCCAGTTTGACTTTCTGTCCGTGGCCACCCAGACAGGCCCAGGCTCTGGAGGGGGGGTGGGTCAGCGTTCGGAAACAGATCCATCGTGCCATCATCTGTGCCAAGCCTCCTCCCCCCAAGACTCAGCACCTCCCCTCACCGTGGTTTCCCGGCTCCCAGAAGGCGGCCCTCGGACCCAGGTCAGCCCTGAGTCCTGGTCAGCCCTGGACAGGTCATCTTCCAGGCACTTCTCCCCTGGGGGACACACCTGCCCTCGGGGAGGGGCTTCGCCTGGAATGACCTGCCTTTTCTCTCCTGTACCTTCGTCTGCTCCCTGCAACCATGGCCTTGACCATGAACTGCTCCTTTGTGGTGCCAAGCTGTGCCAGCGCGGCCCTCTCCCGCTGGACGGAACTGGCCTCTCGTGGCCCATCCCATCCAGCCCATTAGCGGCCCCCGTTCCTCAGCGCCGGGCCGGTGGGTAGGCCGGTTCTCACCTGGTGGCCGCAGTGCAGCTTGATTGGGCCTGGGACTCCCACTCACAGCCCCATCTCCTCCCTGCGGGGGGCCAGCCCGGAGCTGCCAGGGCCCGGGACCTGGACGTCTCTGCGGACGCGCTGAACAAAGCCCTCCCCGCTCGTGCCCATTCACAGAATGTTCTGGCTCAGTAGTTCACTCCCCGTCGCCTCCCAGACTGAATCAGAGCTGACTCATGCGCAGCCGTGCTGGCTGTTGATTCACTGCACACATACCCTCAGGACCCCCGCTGGCCGCCCCTCCAACGGCCTCCAAGAAGCCAAATCCGCCGGCGCAGCCCCCTCCCCGCTCCCGCTTCCTGCCATGAATCCGTTTCCTCGGACGTCACTGGGCCTCCGAGGAGCTGGCACAGTTCATTCTTCAGAACGCTCGCTGAGAATCGGAGTGCTCCGAGCCCAACGGCTCCCAGCGAACCCGGCTTTATTGCAGGAGAGACTGTGCTGTACCCAGCCCCTCAGAGAAGTCCGCCCTCGTCCCCCCAGCCAGCCTGGGGCGGCCAGCCGAGGCCGCGGCTCCCCCCACCCCCTCCTCCTCTCCCGTCCACAGCGCTCTTCCTCCAGTTCTCAGACCTCCTTGCCGGACTCCGAGGCTGCCTGCTCGGTGCCTCTCAGCACGGCAGGCGGCTGGTACCCATCCCATCCCCAGGGACACAGCGTTGGCACCGAGGAACACCTGGGGTCAACGGAACAAGCTGGCCCCGGCCTGGTGCAGCCCATAAGATGAGCCCCCAGCCCTTCAGAATGAACAGCCTCTGTCTGAGTAACACCTTCTGACAAACGGCCAGAGGAGGAACGTCAGAAACCCACCAACACCAAGGGCGTGCTTTGAATCGCAGTCTATGAAACAAGGCCAAGACTAGGAATCGCTTGAGTCCGCGGGTTTGAGTCCCACCCAGGGTAACAGGGAGACCTAGCCCCCCCCCCCCAAAAAAAATAGCTGGGTGTGGTAGCATGCACCTGTAATCCAAGCTTCCTGGGAGGCTGAGGCTGGGGATTGCTTGAGTCCATGGTACCCCCAGCAACATGAGCCTGAGGTTCCCCAGACAAGAAAGTGATACATAGTCTTGAAAAAGAAAGAAAGAAAGGAAGGAAGGAGGGAGGGAGGGAGGGAGGGAGGGAGGGAGGGAGGGAGGAAGGAAGGAAGGAAGGAAGGAAGGAAGGAAGGAAGGAAGGAAGGAAGGAAGGAAGGAAGGAAGGAAGGAAGGAAGGAGGAAGGAAATCCACGAACACCAGGATCAGGGAAATAAGATGGTGCCTGCTTCAACCTCCAGATGCCACCATCCCAGCCCTGCCCATCTCCTACGTTTATCCTTTGTTATGAGAGCCCCAGCTGCTTCCAAAGAGCAGGAGGGGGTCTTCCAGACAGAGTGGTGTGTGCTGCCCTCCTCTCTGTCGATAATGCTGGGATTCAAGGGCCGCTCGACAAGGCACAAGGACTCCGGTTGAAGTTCAAGGCTGCAGGTTTATGACTGGGGCCCCAGGGTCCCCAGGCCAGCTCGGCCAGAGAGACCCCAGCTGTCTCTGTGACAACCTTTTATAAGTCAAAACTACCACCACCACCCCTATTGTGAAGCCAGCAAGGAGGTGGAGGACACGTTCCCATAACTGCAGGACATGTTCCCATAACTGCGAGTTTCCAATAATGCTGGCATCCATCATCCATCAGGTGGACAAGACGGTTGTCAGAACAACCAGGAATCAGGGGAGGCAGACACAGGCTATGGCACAGCCAGCCGTGGCGGGTCCTTTCCACCGAGGGCAGGGAGAGGACACTGGCTTCAACATGGAGGTTTTAAACAAAACAGCGTCACTTTGGTTCATCTGTTCCTGACAGAGTAAACCCTTTTCCTTGTCAGAGTGTTTCCCCTTTCTTTGGCCGGCACTTGGTAACACAACAGGCGTCTAATTCTCAGAAACCAGCTGTGCCACAGCCCCAGCCAGTCTGACCTTATCATCAGGGAGCAGAAGTCCACCACCCCAAAGGACATCTTCTGGGCAAAATATTGACTTCGTGAGAGATGCCAGAAGCCTGGATGGAGGATGCGACTGAAAAAAGATATTTACATGGAAATTTCTGTCAGAGTCTGAGTCTGATATCAGGTCAAAATGGGGCCAAAGTCTTCAACCAGCAAGCTGCAGGGGGAAATGGCATTTTTTAAAATGTGGCTTCCACCACCCAGCTTCTTACCAGATCCGTATCACCCGCGCTAGCAGCTGCCAGTCAAATGCAATTTAAACAACAGGGTTTATTTACAAGGAAAATTGACCAGGAAAACAAGAAGTCAGTTATTTCACCCCAAGTTCCGTAAAGTACGAAGGTCCCAAACATGCCCAAGACACCCTGCAAAGTCTAGTCCTTCTCCAGCATCTTCTCTTGTCTTCTTCTCTCTCCAGCGTTCCGAGCTGTGGGTTTTCAAAGGCTCTTCAAACGTTTCCATCAGATGCTGATGCAAACTCAGCTTCCAAATCTGCCACTTTGCTGCGGCTCCACACGTTTCCTTTACCAGGCCCGCCTGCAGCAGCATCTGACCACATCCACCAGGCCTGCCCTCAGCAGCCCCTGGTCACCCCCAGTCTGTCATTCTGGCATCTGACTCCACACTGGCTAAGTCTCTGCCAGCCACTCTCCCACCATGGCTCCGCACCACCTCCAGCTCACTCTCCCAGGGGGCTTCCCCTGGCTAGGCCACATGGACCTGTTCTCTCAGCCCACCATTCTCGTGTCTCTTTCCCCTCTCTGCTCACTCTTTTTATCCGCCCTTTTCCCGCTTCTCGCTTCTTCTGATGGGTCTTTCTCTCAGAGCCGCCCACCAGGGCGTCTTTGCGCCTGCACAGTTTTCAACTGTGTCACTACCCTGTATCCTGTCCAGATAGCCGAGCTCCTTCCTTCTTTTCTCTGGAGAAGGCAGAACTTAACATGCCTACCTTTGCCTGCTGTGTCTTCCCGGGAGCCCCCAGTTAACCTTCCCTTTCCCCTCATCCCAAACCAAAGACCTCTGGATTGACCAAGCTATGCAAGATGGCGCCCGAAGCCATGGGTGACTCCCCTGTGGGTCTCTCCCACAAACACAAAGTGTATATGCCGCTGTTAACCCTTTCTTTGGCTCTTTGCCCTGGTCAACCTGTCTGGTGCTTGCTTGAGGGTCTGCCACCCTCGCAGCGCCCAGAGAGGTGCAGGAAGACACCCCCAACACTGTCAACCCAGAGGCAGCCAGCACTGGGTCACACAGGTGAGAGGCTCTACGAGGCTGCCCTGTGTTAGGATTTGCATTAGAGAGAAGAAGAAAATGATATGGAGGAGATAGATAGCGACCTGTGAGGCCAGCCCACAGAACGGGGGTCCTGGGAAGCATGTCCAGGTCCCACTTTAATGAAGTCATGTAGCCCCTGATATACCCCAGCAAGGAACTGTCACAATGATGTCATGAGGAAGGAGCAAAGCGTAGGTGACCTGCAGCAGGGAGGATGCAGGGATGCGCGATAACAGGATGATTTACCTGTGGGGGCGACAGCCATTACTAATAGGTCCTATGTCTCTTAGGACATTCCAAAGAGGTTAGGAAGCTGGGTGACAGGTGAGAGATGTGCTGTTGCCCACCCTCTAGTGTGCCTAAGTGAGTAAGCTAGAGAGAGAGGAGGTGTTCCTCTTAGCCGAAGCTCCTCTCTCTACCTGCTTCCACATCCCATACCCGACCCCGCACTTCCAGCCTCAACTGCAGTCCAGGCAACCACCTGTGCTGCTGACAGCTGAGCTATGGATTGGGGGCACCAGGGACCCCTCTTAGGCCTGATGAATGTGCAGAGGCGCTCACAGGCCTCAGAGGCAAGTCTGCTGGATCGCCCATTGATGATGACAGGAGCTAAGCTGGGAAGAGTCACGTGGGAGAGACGCACAAGGCCAGGTCTGGGGAAGGTCTCAGAGCTCGACTGTCTGGCCCTCTGCCCCCCCCCACCTTCTTGCCAGCGCTGGGGGCTCTGAGGCCTGACTTGGGGTGCATGAGGGCTTCTTAACGAGGTGTGGCTGAGCAACCACAATTCAAAGTCTAGCCCCTTCCCTCCCCAAAGGTTGGGGGAAGTAATGGGGTGCCCTGGTGAAATTGGGGGCCATGGCCCCAGCATGGTGGTTTTTCCCTCTTGGATTGAGGGATGGCTGCACTGAGATAGCAGCCCTTATAGACTGGTGGGCGGAGACTTGGAGAAGGAAAGCCAGGGCTTCTCGCAAGAAGGAGGAGAGGAGAAAGAGAGGAGGCAGAAGGAAGAAGGGAAAGGAGAGGAGGCTGGGAGGGAAAAGAAAGCAGGGAGGCTGGAGGCCTCAGAGCTGCCGCTGCCATGCTGGGCAGCAGGGAGGGCAGGAAGCCAAGCTGTGGGCTTCCATCCCCAGCCCAGGCCGGTGAGGAGCCCAGGGAAGCAGTCGGAGACTTGTGACCTGCGTGAGCTGACTTGGAAACGTGGTGCTTGAGAACTTGCTTTAACTTTGAAACTATGACGTTTGGGAGCTGTCTGGAGACCTGGAGAGAACAGCTGTGTTGCTGTTTTCATCGTGACACGTCTGACGTGGTTGCTGCTGTTGTATCGAGAGAGTCTTGCTGGTTTCAGGCTACTTTAGAGTTGAAGCTGCAAGAATGTTGGAGCGGTGCCCTTTGGAGAGGAGAGATGACAGCATCTTGGTTTCTTTGACTTGAAGTGAATAGCTGTACCTTCGGAAGAGGATCGAAGACGCCATCTTGGTTTCTTCATCTGGCTTGAGGGTGGGACAGCTGCCATTTTGTGGAGGGGGTCCATTGTGCACTTGGTGCACTTGGTGACTCTTGTCTAGTTTGTCTTTTTGGATGTGATTAGGTCTGTTCTTGCCCCTTTTTAAGGTTAGTGTGGTCTGGCTACTGCTCGCTCAGGCTGGGAGGAAGCTGACAAGTGGCTGGATTTACAGGGTCAGCTGCTCCTGTTTGTAAGCTCAGGTAAGTTCTCCGTTTTGTGGGTTTTCTTACCTGATTTCAGAAGGACTGGAGGACTGTGAGCTCCAACCCTGCCTCAGTGTGGGCACCAGCCCCCCTTGTGACCCCAGGGGGCGTGAAGCCACCTCATTTACATAACAAAGACATACCCTGCTCACACCCTTAGCTTGGCAAGTTCCCAGGGCTGGAGAAGCCCTGTGCCCAGACCAGGGACAAAGGCCAGGTGCTACTTGTTGTCACACATCAGGAAGCCGAGGTGTGTCCCCCTCCGCTCACCCCCCCGCCCCGTGGCTCCAGGGAACTGACCAGCCGGATTACTCTGGTTGGTCACTCAAAGGGCCTAAATCTAAGGCCCGTCAAAAGGAAACTCGTTTCTCTAATAGGATCGATTCCTCCGTGACCAGCACCCACACACGAGCGTGGACATCAATATGCATGTGGACAGGAAGGCAAGCTTTTCCCGGTAACCGGCCAGCTCTGCGAGCCTGTAAGGTGAAGCTTTGCAGGATTCCTCGCGTGCTGAGCAAAGCCAAGATCTCGTCTGTGTGACCAAGACCAGGGTCAGTCACGTGCCACAGGCATCTGTCTCAGGAAGAGACAGGTGTCTCAGATGCTTACCCACGAGAGGCACCAAGGGTTACCGGGTTTTTACTGGACTATTTGTGTCTGACCAAAGACAGCAGGAACCTCGGCGACATGGCCGAGCGAGTGGAAAGAGGAAATTTTACGCAGAAGGACAGACGGGAGAAGAGCTTGAAGCGGTGGCCTGGACATTCTGCCCTTTGCCACCACCCCCCCACTTCCCCCAAACCCCACCCCCACTTCCCGCTCCATCTAACCTAACACTAGCCCTGCTCTCTCTCAGTGGTCAGGCCCACTTACTGTTGTAACAAATGCTCCTGGAAGTGACAGGGATGTGTGACAGCATAATAGGATGAAGCAGACGCTCCAGGAAGGGCTAGGGGCTGAGATCAAAGAAAGCCAGGCCCTTTCTCACACAGACACCAGGTCTCCGTGACTTAAGCATACGTAAGGTCCTTTGGGTGTCAAATCAGGAAAGGGAAGTGTGAGCGTCTACTGGCTACGTTCCTCGTCTTTGTAAGGTCAAAACTGATAACAAATGAGGTTACCTAAGTTCGTGGTCTTTGCTTCTGCTCCTGGAAAATCTCACCCACCCTCCATGAATTGTAACTGCCCCTGACGAGAATGTGCTCCTGGTCTGTGACTATAGAACTGAAGCCAGTATGGGCAGTGATCTGAGTTCAAGTTAGAAAGCCTCCTATTTTATTACTGGTTTCATAACCACTGCTCTCCAAAGGACAGGACTGCTGGCTCTCCCCTGATGTCATGCCGGGGAAAGAGGCAGTCACTGGCCGGCTAATAAAGGCTCATTTTAATTAGACCGAGACGATGGTTTGTGTCTGGGATGGGTCACTCTGCAACACTGTGACCCCCAAAGGCAGCAGCCTGACTCCCCTCCTACCAGCTCCTCCTACCTTGTCCAAGCGCATCTGTAAGTGGTCGCTGGGTTGGGAAAGTGTAGGGCCCATCCCACGAAAGACCCTCCAAACTCAGCACCTCACAAGGAAGTGGCCTCTCCTCCCCGGGTAGCCGGCTGCTCTGACTCACAAGGAGAGCCTGTGTCCAAGGGTGCCCAGGGACCCCAGCCTGCTAAGGGTGCATGGCTTGTTGGGTTTTGATAGGGGGGCACCTACCCCCCTGGGTGCCATAACAGAGGTGATATCTACACAGAACTGCAAATGTCACTGAGAGCTGGTAGGACTTTGACTAGCATACCTGCCTGCCAGGACCACCCACCACCACCACCAAGAGTTCTCTTGGCAGAAGACTTAGATAGAAAGGCATAAAACGGCTCAAGGAAAAAAGAAAATATTCAGCCATTTTGGGAGGAAGGATGAAGGCCAGGCAATGAGGCCGTGAGGAGCTTCAGGCCAAGCTTTGGCCCGGCCTGCTATGCTAACTCATGGCTCGTGGTAGTGTAAGCTGAGTGTGCCTGCTGAATGCTCAAGAGGCTGGAGATTTGAACTCCTTGAGGGAGTGTGCCCTGCTGACCTGCTGAGTTTGACCTTGGTATTTATGGACATGTTAGGAGGCATCCCCCACCCCACCCCCACGCCCGCCCGCCCGCCAGCCCCGTGTCATCGTCCACATGGCCAAGTCCACATGGCTCACATCTTTACCCTATAAGATGGTCGCTTCCAATCTCTCCTCCATTGAACTCTCTCTATCAGATCTCCATATTGGCATCTCTCTCTTTGTTTCCACACCCTTTATATACCCTGATTCCCCACCTTCTAGGAACCACACCTGGACCATTGCACTTCTTCCTCCTCCTTGCATGTTTCTGAAAGGAAATTCTAATTAAGGCCATTCTCACATTTTAGCATATCCGTCCTTGAAATCTGCAGTCTTAAGCAGGAGAAAATGGGGGGGTAGCACCCCTATCACTGGAAGGTGGGAAACAGAAAGAATATATAAAGAGGTTTGAAACAAAGAGAAGAGAGGAAGATGGGAATTCAGATTGAGACTCAGTTTGGTTTCAGCCATTTTATAGGATGGAGATGTGAACCATGTGAACTTGGCCATGTGGCCAAGGCCTGGGGCCTGCAGCCTTCGGTGGGCCCAGGCTGGCACCATGCATGCTGGAGGCAGTTAGGGAATTTGCAGTTTTAAGCTCCGTGTTGGAGTTTGTTTTGCTGAGTTTGACTTGTGTCTGGAAGAGGTCATGCGCGAAAGTCAGGCCTGAAAAGAAAGTGAACTTTGCTGGGTCCGGTACCATGAAGTTTCTTTTACTACCTGGAAGAGAACAAGAGGATGGCATGGGGGAGCTGGAGCAGCCAGAGGAGCGCACCAAAGGAAGATGTCTTCAAACACGTAGAGATGAACTCTGACTGGCTGACATTGGTGAGATGATCAGGACTGAGAGACTGAGGATTTTTAGACAATCTGGGAAAGGACTTTGGACAATGTTGAGAAAGGTTTTGGACAATGTTAAAGTAATCTAAGTTTTACTTACAAGGTTTTTTTGTAGTAATTAGGAAATCACTTTGTTAGAAATAAATTAGTCTGCGCTGATAGTCTTGCTTTGACTTGGGATTTTGGTTGAGAAGGCTGGGGATGGTGGGAAGAACCCACGAAGTCTAAAAGGGTAAATTGAGGCAAACTAGTTTAAAGTTTAAACTATGTTTCTAAGTTTTTCTTTTTAGGTCTGAAAGAGGGGAAGAAAGCAGATAGGAGCTGGTAGCTGATGTCTGCATACCAATGGTGAAGGTGAACAGTGAAAATGCTAATGAATGGTTTGTAACCTGCTTCCTAGAGAGAGCAGCAGGCATAGGTATGACTAGTTCAAGTTAAAGGTAAAGGCTATTGAACTGCTAGTAGCCTGCTTTGTAGAGAGAGCAGGCAGATGTGTTCTAGTTAAAGTCAAAGTCTTATTTTCTTTTTACCCTGTTTCAGGCAGACCTTGTGTGTTAGGCCTGAGAAGAAAACGAACTTTGCTGGTTCCTGTTCTCGGAATTTCTTTCTACCACCTGAAGGGAATAGCTCACCACAAGGAGCAGATGGTAGCAGTCTTTGTCTACCGGCCTGGATAGCCATGCCAAGGAGAAGGAAGGATGTTTGGAGCACGCGCTGATGGACTCTGATTGCGTGAAGTTGCTGAGATGATCAGGACTGAGAGACTGAGGGTTTTGGACAGTCTGGGGGAAGGACTTTGGACAATGTTGGGAAAGGTGTTGGATGATGTTGGAGTCATCGGAGTTTTTCTAATTTTTTTTTTGTAGCAAATAGGAACTCGCTTTGTTAGAAACAAATTCACCTACACTCTGAGAGTCTTTTTCTGGCTTGAAATTATAGTGAGAAGGCTGGGGACGGGGGAAAGGACCCACAGGTTTGAAGGTATTTCACTAGAGTTATGAAAGTTACATTTGAGGCAAGTGGCTGTGAGGTTAAAATGCAGTTCTTTTTCTTCCTGCAGTGCCGCTGGGAGAGACAGAGCTGAGAGAAGCTGGTAGCTGACTTTTGCATAGGAATAGTAGGTGGTCAGTGAAAATGCTAAGTAACTGCTTTGAGTCTGCTTCCTAGGGAGAAGTAGGCAGGTGATCTGAGTTCAAGTTAGAAACCCTCTCTTATCTGAAGGCCAGGCACGGTGGCGCATGCCTTTAATCGCAGCCTATAGAAGCAAGGCTGAGACTAGGAATCACTTGAGTCAGCAGGTTCGAGACCTGCCTGGGGCAACATAGGAAGACCTAGTCCCCAAAAATAGCTGGGCATGGTGGCACACACCTTAGTTCCAGCTACCTGGGAGGCTAAGACTCGAGATCACTTGAGTTCAGAATACCCCGGGCAACAAGAGTCTGTGGTTC
>PVHY01027948.1:0-15962 GCA_004024945.1 Uropsilus gracilis | reverse complement strand
AGGGGAACCTCATTGTTATCTTTCATTCTCATTCTCACTATTATGACTAGATAGTGGAGAGTGGGATTGAATAGAAAATAGGTCATGAGGAGATTTGGTGAGGCTATTAGTTTCCTAGGACTGCTGGATCAAATTAACACAAATTCGATCACTTGATTCGAATGTGTTTTAGTGAAAACTTATTGTCGGTTCAGCAGAAATCTTACTTTCCTTAGAGAATAAATATGAAATTATATATGAAAAACACATTTTTTTGTCAACAATGCACATGTTCTTTCATCATCTGGAAGCCAAAATCCGCATCAGCATGAAGAAACTTGGCTGACTTCTGTGTGTTTGACAACAGTCTGCGTTTGCAAGTCACATTTACATGGCCTTATTCTTAGAAAAGTGGTAATCCTCCTCAATCAATACGATCTGGCAGAAACGTTCTTACTATTTTAATTTAAGAGGCATAGAAAAAGTCACAGTCAGGTTAAGTGGTAATAAGAAAACAATCTGGGTATATCGGGAAATGAAACCTCAATTTCTTGGCTTCTCGCCTACTTTCTGAAGGCTAATGCTTTTTTAAAAAAATTAAAGAAACATAGTTTAAGTTGATATGACAGTAGAATATATACTTGCACTGAAAATGAGTCCTCTAGTTTTGGCTCCAATAATTAAGGGTGTGAACTTAAGTGAGTTACCATCTTCCTTTCTAGAAGAATTTCTATCTGCAAAACAGTCGCTTGTGAACAACCTTGCAGTTTCAAAAGGGTCCCTTGCCTGACAATATCATTGGAACTGTCTGCTTCACATCTGGCTTGCTATTAATATCCTTATTCATAGCCTGTTCTTTGAAATCCTTTTCCTTCTACGTTTTATGGCAATTGAATTTTTCCTGGAAATAGTAAAGTCACTTTTAACATTTACAATTTCTACCATGTCTCTATCATACGAACGATTTAATAATTTTGCATTCCCAAGTGTTGAAATACAAAGGAGTTCAACCTTATATTTTTCTGAAACTCCTTCAGACATGCTCTTATACTTCATTATCCTTATATGAGAATGAGAACCTTGAATATCAGCTCTTTTTCTTTCCTCCCAATCTCTTGAATATGCAACTCATATCTTAAAATTCCTTATAAGCCATCTATAATCTTAATCTTGATCAAATTTTCTTTTTTTTATTCGTTTATCCAGATCCTCTCTATCCTCCTATACCTCACTGACAACTCACAATTCTCAACTTTCCATCATATTGATGCTCTCTCTAAACTCTTAAAGTAATTTCCTACAGTTTTCATTCAAAAGTTTAATTATGCTTTACCTTGTGGCATATTATTATTTTATTGATATTTGAATTTCTTTCCACTGAATAAAACCTTTACTTTTTAAAACCTCTGGGAAATAATTTATTCTGTAAGCTAAGCTTTCTGGTTAACGGGAGATTTATTCCTGTTACCTTAAACTTTTCTTATTTGAATCATTCTGGATGGAAATACTTTTAAAATAGAAAATATATTTTTATGACTTTTGAAGTTAGAAGAATATGGTGACTTAATAGTTATTTTAGTGGTTTAGTATAAGCACCTTTGATATAATTTGTCTGTGCTATATTACAGAACTCTTCTGTGATTAATATGTTATTACAATGTCTACTGAGAAAAGTGTTTGCTTTATAATTTTATTAATATTTATATCAGTCACTTTTATTGGTAGCTTGTCTTCTTATAGCAACCTCTCTCATCAAAAAGCTCAAATTTTAGCATTTGCAAGAATATGATAATCAACTAATTATACTTATTAAATGTTTACCTAAAATACATGTAAGTGGGCTCAGAACACATGTAATAGGCAAAATTCTTGAGATTTATTTTTTAATATCTGGAATTTATTATTTGCTTTCCTGTGAAAGATCCCTGTAGATATTTACCTCTCCATTTTTAGCTGAATTTAAGTAGATATGTTGGCAGGATGGCAAACATTCAGGTAGGTATATATTAATATTGTCACCTGTTTTGCCTTATATCTTATCTTTCAAGTGCTTCAGCAAGTAGAAAGATACAGTTTTAAAATTTTAAATGCTAAAAACTTTAGCATGATCTTGTTTATTTTTGAGAGATACTCAAATAAGTATTGAGTCCAAAAACTCTCAGCTCCATATAAATATCCTTATCTACTTAATCACTGTCTTTGCAACAGATAAATTGCATCAAATATTTCTTAGAGTTTCAGGAATGATAAATGAGGAGAATATGGCAGGTATATACTGTTTCTGAGTGTGTTACTCCAACATTCTCTTTTCTATTTTTTTCACATCTCCATGCTAATAGGAACCTAAATTATTTTTTAACTAATTTATTAAATGTTTGATTGTTGCTCTCCAAGACTTCCTATCTCTATATCCAAAAGATCTCTCATTCCAAAGTTGTCCAAGCTTCTTGTTAGGTTTGGATATTCTCAACTGTCTGCAATTTATGCATGTCCCACTCACTGCTCACCTCAAATCTCCATATCAGATTTCTCTATAGTTCCTGAAAATATCTCATACTCTGCAACTCATGGCATGCTATTATTATAGGGCTTTCTTAAATGTTACATGGGATAGAAATGAGCATTTCATATGAATTCTTCAGCATTTAATGCATGTGCCTGTTAAGAAGAATCTTGTCTCTGCATCTTATTTCCTGGGTCTTCCATGGGTAGACAGAGAAATGCAACCTCTTCAGAATGTTTGCAAGGAATCACATTATAAGAGACTGAAACTGATGAAATGAATAGATTCCGAAGGTGATGTGGGATAGATAATGAATTCCATAGTCAATGTAGGTTAGGCTTAGGGGAATTCAAAGAAAAGAAAGAAAAGCATTCCAGACAAAGTTAAAGCATAAAAAGAAGCAAGATTTATGAACATTTTCTAAGTTTTAAGAAGAATTTCACATCCCTTTCCAATTATATTTCCCAGAAATTTGAAGTTAGAAAGTTTTGAAGTATGGTGATATGTATTATAAATATAAATGTATCTTTGCAGAGGAGAAACTTAGCACTACTACCAGTACTATTAATGAGATATGATCACCACCCAAGTTAAAAAAAAAATGTAGCTGAACACTGAAAAACCTTGGAAGCATTATATTTTCTTATTTATCATGGATTATAACTATGAAATAAATGGATTACAATTCTCTCTAAAGAAAAAGGTAAATGAAAAAATCATTTTGATATGTAAAGAGTATTACATAGGCAAATAGCAATATTTTTATAAATAAAATATTTAGAGATACTTTATAAGTTTAGTGCTATTGAATTTATTATTTAGATAATATAGGATCTATAAAACTAAACCAATATAATTATAATAATAATGCAGGTCTACTTTTAAGAAATAAAAACTTAATGTCAAATTTTGGTGATTTTATGATAACATGGATATACCTAGAAGAAATCATATTAGCAAAAACAAGTCAGAAAGAAAAAGACAGAAACCAAATCGTCTCATTAATATGTGGGATATAGGAAAAACAAGCAAGAGGTCAAGAGGAAAAGTCCAAATAAGCTAACAATCAAACTAAAGTCACAACTGGTGGGAGGGGGAAAGAAGCAAGAGAAGAGTAGTCAGGGAGCAAAGGTTGTGGGTGATCCCTAGAGAATACAAAGATATGAAATATATCTACAAATAAAAATAATATTAATAAAATAAATAAAAATTGCATATAAAGAAAATTTAATAAATATTGATTGAATTAAAAAAAAACCTTATTGTCAATATAAGTAATACAAATAAGGTAAAGAGAGCTCATTTCTGAAAAAGAATAGTTATACTTACATCTTTTCACAGACATGTGCTGTATGAATTATGGTTTACTGTGCTTTTAGTTTTTGCAGAAGTCACCTTAAATTAGTAAAATTATTCTTAGTAGTATATTTCTCTCTTGTACATTTGCTAACATTTTACTGAAAGTCATGTTATTAATGTAAAATAATTACTAAAAGTCATAAGCATTTTGGACATTAACAAATTCATAAATTACTAACTAATAAAACCTGTCCTTAGCTTATTAACTCAGTTCTGGGAGTTTCTAGATCTATATTGAGATGCAGTTGGAAAAGATGATTCAAAGTGTCTTTACATTTTGAGACCCCGGAATCTGTCTGCTTTCAATGGGTTCTGCCATCTGTTAAGACAAAACAGATTCTTAGTGCATAAAACCTTTACTAGAAAAGAACTTTAAGACAATTAGTGTGCAATAGAGAAAAAGAAAAAATAGATTTAGAGTAGTTTCTCCATACAGTGCCCAAACTTACCCATCCCTTTCTGGAAAATTGTGCAGCCAAAGCAAGGCGCTGAAGCCCAAAAGCTTGCCACAAATCTATGGGACCTTCAGGTGAGGTTACTCTGGAAATGGGGAGAATGGGCCGGGCAAGTCTGGAAGGAAAATAGCAAAAGCAAAACACAAGCCAAGATAAGCTCTGCTATTCTGGGCTTCCCTATGGGTCTCTCACCTACATCTCTGTCTCTTCCGAGTGTCTCTTTCCATGTGCCATGAGTGTCTTGTAGATCCAAGACCAGGAAGCAAGCACAGCTTCTTCAAATGTTGCTACTTCCTGTGCCTCTTCCAGTCTCCTCCTAATCCTCTTTTTTTTTCCTTTTCGTTCTTCCTGTATCCTTTCTAGGTCTTTTCTAGTTTCTTCTTATTGCTCAGCTCCATGCTTCTATGGTGTTCACAGAACAAGGAGGTTCTTTTTTCCCTGTCCCACCCAAAGAAGGGTGGAGCTGAGACACAAGGAGAAACTAGAAAAGACCGCAGACCTGTGGAACAGAGAGATGCCAAATGATTGCACTTTCTCCTCAGTCTTGCACATACAACTAGGGCTGTGGGCCACATGGAGGGAGACATCTAGAAGAGACATGGGTGGGAGACCTGTGGGAAGGCTGACAAGGACAGTCTGTATCTTGACATTTGTGTTTTAATTTTGTTCCATTTGTCCCAGAATTGTCTGATCTCTTTTGCAACTTTCCTATGACTTCCTCCAGAAGGTGCCTTAGACTTGTGGCAAGCTTTCAAACCTCACTGCTCTCACTTTGGGTTGATCCTGTTGGATTGGGCATTTAGCTACAAGGGAATGGGAACTTGGTATTTCAGTGGGAAATCATTATTTTGTTTAGTTTTCCTTCTAAGCTATACACACTAATTCTATTAAAGTTCTTTCACACTAAGAGTTTACTTTGTCTTTATGTGGTTAATGGCAAAGCCCAATTTGAGCAAGCAAGTTGGGGGGGGTTTAAGGGTGCCCCCCAGTCTGCACATGAACATAGAAAGAGTAATGGGGAATGATACATAAAACTAAACCCAAGTCGTCATAGCCCTGGCATGCATAGCTGTGATACAGAAGAAAAATTATTTTGCTACTATTAAAAGAAATTATACCATCTCCTTTTGGCTTTTTGTTGGCTACCTGTGACCTTGTTTCATGTATAACCTCTCCTAGTCAGAGCTTTCACATCCATACGGGGTTATTCTAACACCATCTGCTCTGTCTAACTGAACTCCTGGGTTTGGAATGAACAACTAAAATACTGCATGTGAGTGTTCTCAGATAAAGAGAACATTTTTATAAATGTAAGATATTTAGTAGAGACATTTGTAACTTTGACATTTCAAGATAGTGAAGGACTCATTCTATCTCAGTGATGGTAGCATTCAATGTCCCCTCACCCAGTACCAACAGTCAAATGTCATCTATGAAGCAACAGAGCAATTTAAGGCTGTTTTTTGTTTTTGTTTTTTAAGTAGAAATTACTGGGTTATTTCACTGAGCAAAATAAAAAACTGGGTGAAAGGCAAAATTACTGTTCTTGGGTGATGATCACCAACTGGTGTTGACAGCAAAAGACAGTTCTGACCTCCAAGCTGAGTGGTGAAGGTGAATCTACAAGTTGCAATCAGCTAAAACAAAGAAAGATGTATGCAAAAGAATCTCATTCTTCTGACAAGACAGCTAATAAGAAAGGAGCAAATAGATAAGTAGTATGGCTTGGAATTACCCTGCTCAGTCATAGTGACAGTGAAAATGGGAAGAGCATTGTCACAGACAGGCACGGTGGAGGATGAGCCATGATACAGAGAGTTAGTGGATTTAGTGTTAATAGAAGCACATACAATATTTGCAGTCATTTTTGAAGAGTGATACCTGTGCATACAGAGAATGCAGGTCATTTAAATAAATTCATGTACATGGAACAAAAGATGTCTATGTAATCGACTACCTGTCAGCAGCGATGAAACATTCACATTTAAAATGCTGGTTTCTAGGACATCAGGTACAAGGAAGAGGATTCATATTAACTAATTAATTGATATATATGTTTCACATCGTTGTATTACCCAAGGATCACCCACCACCTTCCCTCCCTGGCCATTCCCTCACATCTCCCCCCCATGCGCAAAGTTGTGTTCTTTCGTTTGGTTGTTTGATTGTTTGGACTTTTCCTCCTGGCCTTTTGCTGTTTTTCTTATTACCTATATATTAGTGAAATCATTTGGTTTCTGTCTTTTTCTTTCTGACTGTTTCTGCTAATATGATTTTTTCTAGGTCCATCCATGCTATCATAAATTCATCAAATTTGTCATTTTAATTGACAAATAATATTCCATTGTGTATACAGACCACATTGCTTTCATCCAGTCATCTGTCTTAGGGAATTTGGGTTGTTTCTATGTCCTTGCAGTTATAAATAGTGCTGCAGTAAACATCCAAGTATAGGTGTCCCTTTGTATAAGTATTGAGGTTTCCTTTGAGTAGATTCCCAGAAGAGCAATTGCTTGGTCAAATGGTAGTTCCATTTTCATTACTTTGAGGGTCCTCCACACAGCTTTCCACAGTGGCTGGACCTTATTTCATGTGAAATACCAAAAGTGCAGAAGAGTACGAACATTCTCCCACAGTGGGACTTCAGCATGCTTTGTAGTTGTCACAGTTTCCTCACCTAAACAACGAGAACTTGTACGTGTTCAACCTTCTCAGTGGTAATCTAATGGCTAAGAACTAATGGAATCAGAGACCAGGTTAAGGTATAACAAGGATGATCCTGTTAAAAATAGTGATTTGTAACAGTGGGGGTAGATTATGTTCTCACCAAGGAGTTGGGGAGCCCAAGAAGGAGGAGGGATGTTTGTGACATATAGAACTCAAAGTGATTTTTAAAAGTTTCTGGAAATTTCAAGCACTGAGAACATGGGGGGGATCTGTTTCCCCACTTTCTTCCCATCTTGCTCACCATCTAAAATGGAATCGTTTGCATAGTATGTGTGGGCCCTTACTGTAGGAAATAAAATGTCAGTGGGTTGAAGGAGGAAGCTGTATTTTCCCTTCTTAGAGCAGAAAAGGGAGAGACTCTTGGTTTCTTATCCTCTTGCTAATAAACTATGTTTCTTTAAAACAAAGAAAAAGAAAAGTAAAAGGGGAGGACTAGAAGTATCTGTTATTTTCTCCTGGGTTTCTTTGAACTAGTCTTAGCTATATGCTTCCAGGATAGACAATCTGTGAGGTTCACATCTGGAAAGAGAACAAGCAGATAACTTCCTCTGCTTACATGGTCATCTTCGCCTAAATAGCATCACCTGGTCCATTGCTGCCTGGCAGTTTCTCTCTCCTGAAGTCAACCAAAATGAATGTCCTTGGAAGCTACCACCTTAAGCTGACAGACAGAAAGTCAAACACTGAAGTGTGACAGACAGACCTAGTTCAGTGCAATTAAACTTTGACGTTGCTTACACAAATCCAAGATGGATGCAGCAATAAGATAGTGCCAATGCCATGAATGAATCAATAAAAGAGTTTTTCTATGGAACTGTTTCAACCAGGTGGGTTTTTCCATGCTGAACAATTACAGTTAGAAAGTAGTAGGATCTGCTTTCCGGTGTCTTTTGACTTCTTCCTTCTCAAAGTTTCTTTCTACTATTTACAATTTCATCAAGAGAATGGGTGACAAAGAGAGAAAGCCATGTTGAAAAAAGTCATCTGATCTGCTTTCCAGTGTATTTTGATTTCTTCCTTCTCAAACATTCTCTCTACTATTTCTAACTTTATCAAGAGGGTGGGGGTGAAAAGAGAGAAAGCCATGATGAAAAAAGTCATCTGAGAGAAAATGTCAGTGGTATAATTGGTGTGTATTAAGAAGAAACAACATAATACTAAGGGTACCAGAGAATACCAAGCTGCTGAAGAAAGTAATACTCTTATAATTTCTTATACCTGGAGTTATTTTCACTCTAGAAAACATTAGTTCGGAAGAGAGAGCAGACATCACCTAACTACTGCTTATGATTTCTTCCAGAAATATGTATGTGGTACAGGTATATATGCACCATGTCTACACAGCTACATAAAGTTGTATCTATAGCTATGCAACTATTATATATCTATATCTCTCTATATAAATAGCTATTATAAAATAATGCTAGAAAATTTGAGTTTCATTTATGCAAGTAAATTCTCCAGTCAAATGAAGCCAATTATAAAAGAGTCAAATGCTTCTGATTCCTGAATGCTTGTGAAAATAGAAATGTAGTGTCTACTAAATTATTATTGACCAAAGATGTTTAATATGTGGATGGTCAAGTCAAAGAACTGGATTTAAGATTCAAATTTATATTTGGATCACTGAAAATCTTTTAAACCTATTTAAACTCCTCAGCATCTGCTAACTCACTTGTAAATAGAGAGATAGCCCCTGTCTCCTAGGTTGCGGACTCTGAACACTGAAATGACTTTCAAACATGGAAAGAGAAGAGTTAGACTGAGTGAGGTGCGGGCCCCAAAGCCAGGCCTAAAGCACCAGCTCCTGGAGGCCAGTACGCTTGTCTGCTGCCGGGGAACCTCCATGAATGTCTGCTGCTAAGCATGTTCTGGCGGATCTGGTGTCTACGTTACCCTTCTTTGCTGTGTGTGGTGCCTTCATCAATCACAGCTGCTGTTACAAACTACCACAGGCTGGGGGACTTACAATGCAAATGTATTTCTTAAATTTCTGGAGACTAGGTGTACAGGGTTAAGGAGCTGGCTGCCTCAGTGTCTGGTGTGAGTTCACATTCTGCTTAGGCAAATGTCCCTTTTTATTACAAAACAATGCAATTATTCTATTCTATTCTATTCTATTCTATTCTATTCTATTCTATTCTATTCTATTCTATTCTATTCTATTCTATTCTATTCTATTCTATCCTATTCTATTCTATTCTATTCTATTCTAGTATTCTATTCTCTAATTGCATGTCTGTGTGTGTATATATACACACACATGCAATTATGCAATTGTACTTACATATTATAACCATAATAACCATATTAATCCTTATATTAGCTATTTGGTATTTCTTTTTTAAATTAATTCCTTATATATTATTATTTATAATTCTTATATATTTATTAAATATATACTATACATATACACCACTATTCTATATATATATTTATATAGAACGATGTTATATATAACATGATCTATTCCTACCACCACATCATTTGTGAACCAGAATCTTGATCTTTTTTGCTTATCTCTTCACTGATTGCTTCCTCCCTCTCTCCTTCCCTCCCTCACTCCGTCTCCCTCCCTAGCTGTATGCTTTAGTTCTTCTGTCAGTTTGTTAGTATAAACTTCTTCTTGACTTGCTATTTGGTATTTCTATTTACCGGATGAAAATATAACTATTATTTACTTCTGTTAAGAAGTAAGAAGTCAAATGAGGAAAGTTTCCCACTGCTATTTGCGGTGCCACTGCTCCAGCAAGGGGCCAGGTAAACAGACTTTCCAGGCCCCTTTTAAGTGTTCCTAATGCTGAAGCAAGTGGGCAGGATCATTGGGTCTTAGAAACACCAGAAACAGCCAAGGGACCCAGGAGCACACTCATCAAAAAGGGTTATGAGACAAGCCCTGATCCACTACCAATCAAAGCCACTTTCAGGGGAACACAGAAAAGCAGGTTAGACTCATCACCTTAAGGAAGAGAAAAGAAGGCAGATTTTACAGCAGAAGTCACACCTGAAAGATTTTACAGTAGACGTCACACCCTTTCAGACTGTAAAGGAACTGATACCCCAAAACAGCCAACAGATGCAAGAAAGTTATTCACCACAGGAGCAAAAGCACAAAGTCAGAATTAATAACAAACTGATAGAAGACTCTACTTAATATACAAACAAATGCTAGAACCATATTTGCTCAATATGTAGAGCAAGTCCAGAAGCAGTACATAGCTAGGAGGAGAAATTCCAATACTCAACAACCCATATTGGAAACAATACACTACCAAATCAAAGACAACCTCTAGAAACCAACAAGGATGACAAAAAGAAATGCCTTATCTGTCAGACAAAGTACTCAAACTCAGCATGATAAAAACATTCAAAGACCCAAGAGAAGAAGAAAAATATAAAGAAAAAGTAAAACAGCACGATGGATGTATTTAATGAATTAAGAGAAGAGTAAAAATATAAAAAGAAAGCACCATGAACAAATGCAAAGATTAAAATAATACCATCATTTTTTTTCTGATCATAAAGGTTTCAAACTAGAAATCAACAATGAAAAGAAAATAAGAACAGGGTATACTACATGGAGACTACTGGAAGACTACTGGATAAATGAAGAACTCAAAGAAGAAATTAAAACTTACATTGAAACAATTGACAAAGATAGCACAACATTCCAAAATGTGAAGGATTCAGCAAACACAGTAAAGTGGAAAATTCATAACAATACAAGTTCATATGAAAAAAGCAAGAAACAATTCAAAGGAACAAACTAATCTCCCAACTCGAGGAACTAGAAAAAAGTACAACAAAAAAATCCAATGTCCAACAGAAGACAGAAAATAATAAAATAAATTGAACAAAGACAACATAGAGAATGTAAGCAGGATAATTACAAGCGGTGAAATTGAAGCAATCATCAGGATTCTCCCTAAAAATAAAAGCTGAGAACTAGAAGGGTTCACAAATGAATTTCACCAGACATTCAAGCATGAAATAACACCTGTATTACTGAAATTCTTCCAAAAAACTGAGAAAGAAGGAAAACTACCAAACACATTCTATGAAGCAAACATTACACTAATATCAAAACAGAAACAGTACAAAGAAAAAAAAAGATAGACCGATCTCTCTAATGAATACAGATGCAAAAGTTCTAAATAAAAGCATGGCAAATTGATTACACAATGCATAAAAAAAGATTATTCACCATGACCAAGTGGGATTTATTCCAGGGGCACAGGAATGGTTCAGCATTGAAAATCCAACAACATAATCCATCACATCAAAAAGAATAAAACCAAAAACCATATGATCATATCAATAGATGCAGAAAAAGCATTCCATAAAGTACAACATTCATTCATGAGGTAAGTCCTTGAAAAATTGGAATAAAAGGAACATATCTCAACATAATAAATGCCATTTATGACAAACCCATAAACATCATCATCCTTAATGGGGGAAAACAAATCATTTCAATTAAGATCTGAAATTAGGCAAGGATTCCCACTTTCACCAATATTTTTCAACATAGTGCTGGAAGTTCTAATTAGGACAATGAGGCAAGAGAAAGACACAAAAGTGATACAAATAGGGAAAGATGAAATAAAGCTATAATTATACATAGATAATATGATGCTTTATGTAGAGAACCCTCTAAACTACTCCCCCAAGCTTATTAAAATAATAAATCAGTTTAGTAAGATAGCGGCATACAATATCAACATACAAAACTAAGGGACCTTTCTATGTGCAAAAATCAGTCAGAAGAAAAAAATGTTTAAAAAAAAACACCCCATAAGATTTTTATTCCTAAAGTGGGGAAATAAACACATAAATGGTACCTTTTGCTAAGTTTTATACTTCAGTAAATATCTGAGTGAAGTGCATTGTGCTTTATTACACCAACTCAAAAAACCACTTTTATCAAATTAAGAAATGAATGAAAATATCAACTCAATCTATAGCCACAAGTGTCAAAACAGTGATGTATTTTCTCTCTCTCTTTTTTTTTTTTTTGTTGATAGAGGGTGTCTTTTTGTCTAAATGCTTTTAAAATTGCATCATAAATTCTAAAACTAGTCAGCCAGAGATGTCTTATTCAGCCATTACTATTAGTTTGCATAGTGATATGTACAGTATAACATATAGGTTACTTTTAATCAAACAAAGTATCTTAATAACCATTTCTGTTTTAGTCCCTAGAATTGAGAATAGACATTTTAAATTATTTATCTGTAGGATGTAGCCATTCTCAACAAAAATGTATTTGTAATCAAACTTTTCTTTTTCTGTGTCCTATTGAATTAGAAAAACATTTTTTTTCGAACAATTAATTTCAAAGACAACAATGATCTATCTTATAAGGACAATGCACTTTGTCAGATGAAAATAACCTCATTTATTCTACTCTGTGTACATTCCAGTCAGTAAACAAGATAAGTCTGCAGATTTTATGTTTCAAATTTTTTGACAGCAACTTCAGATACATAGTAGGTGGAAACTCAGCATTCTGCATTCATCCTTTTAGCAACAGATGACCTCTATGAAGCTAGGAGTCAACTAGATTCCTATGTCTAATCAAACATGGAGAAGAAAGGAAATGTTCAATAAGATGAGAGCTGAGAAATCATAAGCATGGTTATGAACTCATGTGACTAAGTAAATTTATTCACTCTCCAGATTTGTGAAAGCCTATTTTTTTATGACTTGGGGAAATTCTGAAGGATTATTGATGGTGAGCCAATTCATTATAATAAAATCCTGTCTGCTTTGGAGAAATTTCTTTTTAGTTCTCCCCATTTTATGATTGGGCTTCTTGTTTTGTTTTTGTTTAATTGTGTGCGTTTCTTGTGGATCTTTGTTATTAAAACCTTATGTCCGAAAACAGATGACTAGATGAAAAAAAGTGGTATATATACACAATGGAATATTACACATCAATTAAAAATGAAAAATTGGACGATGTTATGATAACATGGATGGACTTAGAAGAATTCATATTAGCAGAAACAAGTCAAAAAGATAAAAACAGAGACCAAATGGTTTCACTACTTTCACTACTATATGGGACATGGGAAAGATAAACAAAAATCTATGAAGAAAAGTCAAAACAAGCCAAAATCAAAATGAAGTACACAACTTGGGGGGGGGGCAGGTCAGGGAAGGGGGCATGAACCCCAGAATCACAGAAGTGTGAGATTTATATATAAATAAATCATTTTTAAAAAGACATCTTTAAAACCTATCTGCTCTGAGTCACTTAGACATATGTCTTCTTCATTGCGCTTATAAATGATGTTGAATACAGAGCTTTGTTAGTTTTTTTTTTTTTTTTTTTTGGTTTTTGCTTATTTTTAGCACTTATCTGAAGTTAGAACAACCAAAAAACAAGTTGAAAAAGCTAATAGGTGATGAATGGATCTGATGAGGATTCCATGACTATAGATTGAGGTTCAAGATTTAGTAAATAGGAGCAAACCAAAAACAAAGAAGATATTTGGAAAGAAAGAATGAAAAAAATATTTATATTCATACAAATGCACAAAAGTAGTAACTTTTATCCATCCCTAAATTCAAAGATTTATATGAAATATTGTACTGACATGGAACTCTACACATGTTGTAGTTGATCAATATTTATCTTCTGCATCCTAATGGAACAGGATTCTAAACCAGAGGCCTGGCATTGATGAAAAAAAAATGATCATAAAATAACTCCAGAATAAGTACTACAAGAGTTAATTTAAGCACATTTCTTTAATATATCCAGTAATTAGGTGATAAGAATATTAGGCAATAATTCCAATTCTCTACCTTTGAAAAAAGTTTCCCATTTGTAGAATAACTCACTGAAGAAACAAAGAGATAGGTCAGAGACACTTGCTTTACTACCTGGTCACCATATAATACTATGGGCTAGAAATAGTTATCTTACAAGAAGAAAATTAGCATTTTAAAGAACTGTTTGTTGACTTTCTAAAAGTGCCTTGAGGAGTTACAGTTGGAGTTAATTAAAATGTCTAATGAGGGTACTTCCTAAAACAAGATCAGCATGATTTATTCCCCCAAGTTCTGGCAATTTCTTAATTGCTTTGGGATTCAAAAATTGATTCAAACCCAAAGATGTTGTACTACTATTGAGTTGGCTATGGGTCATGGGGTGGGAGCTCTAAATGAACATGCTGAGATTTATATCCATAATTATATCAGTTGAATTCAACCCAAGACAGCTCATGAAAATAGTCCCCAATGGAGTATATAGATTTACTTCCCCAAAGAAAATTCCTTTGATCATTCTTGGAATTAGTAAAACTGGGAATCTGGCCAAATTTGCTTGTTAACCCAATCCTGATGTCAGTGTTTTGTAGTCATTCAATAAGCTAATGAAAGGTATTGTGGTTTATTGGGGGAATATTGGATGCTGACATAGTTATAAACCTTCCCTTCCACATGTGAAAGTTTCATCCAATGTCAGTGAGCCTGAGTTTGCTTTTTGTGCACTAGGAATAATGCTATGTGTCTAGAAATACATTCAAAATGGCAGACAAAAACATACAATAAGGCCTCAATATGTGCTAGTTTGAAAGAAAAGAAAGGAAAGAGAAAGAAAGAAAGAAAGAAAGAAAGAAAGAAAGAAAGAAAGAAAGAAAGAAAGAAAGAAAGAAAGAAAGAAAGAAAGAAAGAAAGAAAGAAAGAAAGAAGGAAAGAAAGAAGGGAAGGAAGGAAGGAAGGAAGGA
This sequence comes from Uropsilus gracilis, assembly GCA_004024945.1. NCBI lineage: Eukaryota > Metazoa > Chordata > Mammalia > Eulipotyphla > Talpidae > Uropsilus > Uropsilus gracilis. The sequence continues at coordinate 1,203 of PVHY01027948.1, read as the reverse complement.
AGGAAGGAAGGAAAGAAAGAAAGGAAGCAAAGCAAGCAAAGCAAGCAAGCAAGCAAGCTTATGAACCAGAAGGGATTATCATTGAGGGAGCATTTATATTCCAACTTTTCCCACATACTGTCTCAGATCAGCTATAATTTTGTCTAGGAAAGTTCCTGGATGTCACTAATATTTCAAAAGTACACTAGCCACTTCTCCATGATACCACACTCCATCTTAAAAAAGGATTTTATCTAGAACACTCAGGGATCATGGGAACCATCACCTTAGCAATTCTCAAAATTCATCTCTAGATTTGCTCCATTAGAATCACTTTGAAAGCACCCTGTCCCTAATTCTCACACTTCACTTCAGAGCTGTTAAGTTAAAATCAATCCCCAAGAGTTTGCCTTTGAGTATATTAGCTATTAATAAGAATCCAAGTAATTTTCATTAGTCATAGTTAAAAAAATGCCAAATAAGTTTTCTTGGTCATTCTCTTTACAAATGAATAAGCAGAAACAAGTTCAAGGTCACCTAGAAGTTAATGGCAGGGTCTTAAAATGCAACTCCCAGCTATACAACCTAGTTCTATTATTAATAAACTTCCCTTTTAGAGCTGTATTGATTTGACTTAAATCATAACATCTGTGAAACTAAGTCCTGATTTTCTTAATATTATGCTTATAAGGAAGCACAGTGGCTCGAAATGAAAATAAGTCCTCAAGAGTCAACATGTTTTAAGGCTTTGTTAACAGCAGGACTGCTTGAGAATTACAGGTGGAAAATTAACAGATTCTTCAGAATCATGGTTCTCAACTGAACTGGCTCTCTGAGGGAAAGTGGAAAGGAAAATCACGTTACTTTTTCTTTGCTTTGCCAACAATAATTCTCTGTAATATCTGGATTTGCCACTTGCAGAGAGAAGATTACCAATAAAGGCAGTTGCAGATTTCCTTCTTTCAAGGATCAAAACAAAGTCTTTTGCTTCTTTGAGATCAAACATCATACCCTCCGGCCAGCTCTGCGAGGAAGATTGGCAGTTCGTGTCATTCAGATAGCCAGGAAGCGATGTCTATGAGATCATCTCCAGACAGCCAAGAAAATAAGGTGGAATTGTTAGCCCTGCTGTAATTGGTATTCATCTCACAAACCAAGGTGCTTAGGAGAGAGAGAGAGAGAGAGAGAGAGAGAGAGAGAGAGAGAGAGAGAGAGAGAGAGAGA
>PVHY01027947.1:0-15711 GCA_004024945.1 Uropsilus gracilis | reverse complement strand
GATGCATGGATGGATGCATGGATGGAATTAAGGAAGCCCCTTCTTCTGTCTGCTCTACCCTAAACACATGAAATCACGTGCTGATCTAGTTTTCCCAGCATCTCCCAGAGCCAGGTGGTGGGAGACAACTCACCAGTAAAACCACTGGGGTGCTCAGCAACACACACAGCAGCAGTGGTGAGGTCAGGATCCAACCCAGGTCTGCCTGGCTCCAGAGCCCAGAGGCCAGCGCTCAGACCACATGGCCAGGGCTGGGTCCTAACTACCCTGTGCCAAGTGCCAGCTTCTCCTAACACTCCCGTGGCGCTGGCTCCTGGTCACCCACTGAATGACTATTCACTAGGAGCTCAGGGCACTGCCCCCTCCCTCCCCCTTCAGGGATCTGCCCTCTGCCAGGACCCCCCCCCCACTCTCCTTGGAGCCCCCTCACTGACTGCGCGGCTGCACAGAGCCAGACCTTGCCCTCTTCCTTGGCCGCTGCTGCCCTGTCCACACTAGTCCTCTCCAGATCCCTGAAAGTCCAGCAGCCATTGCCCTCTCCTCCCAGGTCCACCCAGATGGCCCGTTGAGCCTATACCATCCAATCCTGGGTCCCACGACCCCTGACAGCACAGGAAGCATCGTGACCCGGAGACAGCAGATGACAGACGCCGATGGCCATGTGTGCAAGAGGCCTGGTCACGCTGATGTCTCAAAGAGACAAACAGGTGTCACCCAGAACTGTGCAAATGCCTCGCATTAGACCCAAGTAAAGCATCCAACTTTCTCCAGACTGTTTAGAATGTCATTGACCACAGACAGCCGGAGTCAGGCAGGAGGTAGCAGGACGTGGAGAACAAAAGCAATTTTCTTGAGTTGCAGGCGGCAGCCTTGGCAAAGGGAGGTCTCCCACCAGGCTGCTCCCCCTGACTTCAGGCCTGCTGGGCTGGGGGGAGCAGGCGTCTGCTCCTCTGGGGGGGACAAGCGCACTGACTCTCAATGAGAACCTCCTGCTGCAGGTTCCTACCCCAATTTGGAAGACTTTGTGCTGAAGTTGGAGCTTTGAAGGTCTGAAAGCTCGCTGGCACCCAGGTGTCTCGCACCACAGCCATAGTGATGAGGTGGTCTGCCGAGTGGCAGCAATTCTGAAAAAACTGGGGGCGTCCAAACAAAACACTTTCTCTTTGAGCCCCAGGCAAGAAAACCCAGAGCAGACTGTCCCTTTTCCAGCACAATCAAGAGCCATCCATTTTCTGGTGCATCGAGAAAAACCAAGTCCAAAAAGTGATCAGAAATGGGAGCCAGGTGTGGTGGCATGCACTTGTAGTCCAAGTGCTGAGAGGCAGGAGGCCTGGGGTCGCTTGAGGTCATGGGTTCAAGACTATACCAGGCAACATAAGCAAGACCTGGTTTCGAAAAAGCAGTTGGGCATGGTGGCGGGCACCTGTAATCCCAGCTACCTGGGTGGCTGAGGCTGGAGATGGCTTGAGTCTCCAGGATCAGGATTTCCCAGACAACATAGCAAGACCTAGTCTCCAAAAAAAAAAAAAAAAGTGATAAGAAGATCATTAGAAATGATCTTCTTGAAGTTGAACAAACTGGGGAGGATGTCTACTCTCCAAGATACACATGAGCATCCTCTTAGAACAATTTCCTCTCTCTAAGCATCTCTTCTGCTGCTGCTTACCAAGGTAGCATATGTTGATGGCAGAAGGTTAAGTATAGAAAAGCACAAAGATGAAAATTTAAATCAATTCACCAATAACTCCAAGAAAACTGCTACTATTAACATTTGTTGAACACGTTCATCTCTCCTGTTCTTGCCTTTTACAAACATGGGAGTGTATCATATACACATTGCATATCCTGTCTATTTCACTTAACATCATACCTGAATTTCTCATGATGTTATTCTTCTGCAACATAATTTGAATGGTGGTCTGATATTTATCAGTGGATATTTAAGGGGTTTCCAATTTCCTCTATTAGGTATAACATCAAGAGTAAAAATTCTTGTAGAAGATTCATATGGCTCTTTGTGCTTCTTTTTTTATAAATTTTATTTAATTTTATTTTTTATTGATTGCACATATATATTTTTTACATTGTTGTTCACCCTGAGGTTCTCCCATCACCTCGTCACCTGTGAACCATCATCTTAATCTCTTGTGCCCATCCCTCCCCCCTGATTTATCCCCCTCCCTCTCTCTTGCTCTATGCTTCAGTACTGCTGACAGTTTTAAATTTTCCATGTCCTTTCATTTGTTTGCTTTCCCTGTATAGGTGAGATCATCCAGTATTTCTCTATCTTTTTGGCTTATTTTCGTTAACATGATTCTTCCTACGTCCATCCATGTTGTCACAAATGAATCAAGTTTGTCTTTTTTGATTGAAGAATAATATTTCATTGTGTAAATATACCACAGCTTTTTCAACCATTTGCCAGTTTGGGGGTATTTGGGTTGATCCCAAATCCTCGCTATTATCAATAGTGCTGCAATAAACATCCAAATACAGGTGTTTGGACTAGTGTTTTTGTATCCTTTGACTAGATTCCCAGAAGTGGGATTCTTTGTGCTTCTCTACCTAACCCATCCTTAAGACAAACTTTTGAGGTAGACAAAGTCACTGAATATGAACGTTATTAAACCTTGGATTTATAGTAAGAAGTTGCCCATCAAAAATCAGACATATTTGTAGGGTCTGTCCTATGCCTTCTGCTTGCCAATGAGAGACATTTACCTTTTTTGCCAATTTTTAAATTATATATATATATATTTTTTTACATCATTGTCTACCCCAAGGTTCTCCCACCACCTTATCACCTATGAACCATCTTAATCTCTTGTGCCCATCCCTCCCCCGATTTTACCTCTTTTTTGTCAATTTAACTGATAAAATTGAGAGCACACTGGCTTAACATTTCTCTGTTCACTATTACTATGGAACATGTTATTGTATAACTTTTGAATATTTGCTTAATTTTTTATAACCTGCATTTTTTCATATTTGGCTTTACCTTTTCCTTATTTGTAACATCTTTATATATTAAAAAACAACCATCTTTGATCTACCTTTCTTGTTGCCAGTATTTCCCACAGGCTTACATTTGCTTTTCACTATCATTTAGGGTATTTTTTACATGAACTACTATTCATCTTGAAAGTGCTCCAAAGAAGAGTTAGGGAGCTTCCTGCACATAGACCATACCAGCTATGGAATGTGGGAGCAGACTGAGAGATAGAACTTCAGATGAGAGGAACATCTCCTATCTCTTTAGCCCCCCTGGCACACTAGAAGGTGGGCAACAGCACATCACTCACCTGTAGCCCAGCTTCCTAACCTCTTTGGAATGTCCCAAGAGGCATATGACCTGTAAGTAATGACTATTGTCCCCACAGGTAAATTCTCCTGTTCTCACACATCCCCGCATCCTCTCTGCTGAATGTCACATACGCTTTGCTACTTCCTCATTACCTCATTGCAACATTTCCTTGCTGGGGTATATAAGGGGCTTCACAACTTTATTAAAGTTAAACCTAAACATACTTCCCAAGATCCCTGATCTGTGGACTAGTCTCACATTTCGCTATCTATCACTCTTCGGCTTCATTTTCTTCATTCCACATGCAACTCCTAACAACCAGCTTGCCATTGCACCCACAGTTTCGGGGTTCCAGTCACTCTGTGAACTATTTGAATAGCCCCTAGCAGGAACAGCAACAGGTAGTGGTGCCATACCCCCAAACACATTGTCACCACCACTGCAAGAAGAAAGCAAGCAGCTGATGCTGACACTGAGGTGCCTCTTGGCTAGGAAGCCCTCTGACCAGTGACACAGAACAGGGTGTGGCAGATTTTTTTTCTGCAAAGGGTGAGAGAGCAAATCCTCTCAGCTTTGACGGCCACAGGACCTCTGTGTGACTGTTCATCTCTGTCATGGTTAGGTGAAAACAGCTACAGACATTACATGGAGAGACTTGGTCCCAGTAAAATGTTGTTGACAAACTCTGCAATCTGAAGTTCATATCGTTGTCTTGTGTCACAAAATAGTACTTGTTTTAAATTTTTGAATCTTTTAAAAATCGAAACAGCATTCTCAGCTCATGGGTCATGCAGAAACAGGCAGTGGGCTTAGCATTAGTATGCCAGCTCCTAATCAGGGTGGATTTTGGATCGTGTAGAGCCACTCAAGAAGCCTGAGAAAATAACAGGTTTTCACTTACAATCAGAAGAGATGTGCACCACTTTAAAACTGGATCTGATATACTGTACATGGATGTCTCCTATTATCACTACTTCACTCCTGCCAATGTCCCCACCACTCAACATAGCTCTCAGAGCAGGGCCTCCACCAACCTACAGCAAGCATGAACCCTGATTGAAAAGTAAACCATTATTCATACAAGCTATCAGGGTGTGGGGATCACTTTGTTACTTCACATACTTTAGCTTATACTAATTGATATCCGGCTAGACAGCTTATCTTGTGTCTGTATTGTTATCTGCTTGACTCCTGTAGTCACTTGAGTTTAACAGTCTTATTTTAAGGCATTTGAGCTTCCATTTCTTCATCTATAAGTCATACCATGTGGACTGACAAGGTCGTTTCAAGAATGAAAAAATACGGGAACAAGACTTGAGAAATGCTAGAGCACTGTAGAGAAGGTTTTCTTTTCATAAAGTAATGAGATGTTGCAGAGTTCCATTGTAGAAGGAGAAAATACTGTGGTTAGAGAGGGACTCAAGGTAACTTGGATCACTTCTCAGAAGTCTTCAAGAGAAGTGACATTTGAGCGAGAGACCAAAAGATTGTCACAATTCCAGGAGGCACCACACCACAGCAGGGAGGGCCAGCCTCGCCTTTGCACAGCATTGAATTCCCTTTGCCCTTTGTTGGTGACCTTCAGTCTAGTGCCCACTCATTAAATTTTAGAAAGAAAAGAGAAGCATAATGATCGATAAAGGGTGGGTAACGAAGAAGACTCACTCCTGTTTATTCTGAAATCTCATGCTTTCTTTCAAATTATTTCAGTTCAACTCAGAGTGAAGGCAGCTCAGAGGACCGAGCTACATAATTGCTCTTTCACCAGTCCTGGCCACCATTAGCATGTTTAATTATTCCATAATTACTCGTATGTATGGCCCAGTGTAGACATTATATGCAGATTGTCGATCCTTAGGATGAATATGAAAGAAAAACAGTCATTGCTCTCTGCTCACAGAACGTTTTCCTCCTCCTGGCCTTGAGGACAAGGAGTTTTCTCTGGACAGAGAAGAAAGCTGAGGACAGGCCCCATAGGCCAGAAGAACCATAGGCGTGAGCTTGGAGACCTCTCAAAGGGCAAAGGCATGAAATGCTTTCCTGGTTCCGGAAATAGTTCGCCTTTGGTTGATCTTGCCCAGATGCACAAACATCAGATATGCCTGAGACATCCAACTGTTCGGTTAGAAAAGATCTTATGAAACTCAAGTTTTGTGGAAATCAAAGAGCATCAGCATAATCTGTTCTTTCAGTCCCTCATAGGAGTTTGAGTTTACAGTGTAAGAATAAGATGAGCTTTCGTTCTGTGAGAACACCCATGTCTTGAGCACAGTTGGTGCTCACATAACTAGACTTTGTCCTCCTGGTTTTAGCTGCGATCCTCATCTCCTGGATCTTTGCTGTGTTGAATGGGAACTCAAGGAAGTTCATGGAAAAATGACATATCACAGATCCTACCTAGAGAAGAGAAAGCGCAGAGCAGCTCATGACCATAGTAGTTGACTTTGTGTTCCTGTCAGAATAGGTTTATAAAATGCTGCTATGCTTTTGTGGAATAAATTGAGGAAAACAGATTTTTTGTAAGACCAGTGTTGCATCAATGAGAGAATGGCCCACTTATAACTTGGTAATTAATCGCAGACTTTGTCTATGTCAAGAGACACTGAAAGCATCCCAGTTGCCTGTGAAGAGAAACACACAAGACTTTTGTGATACTTTTTAAGAGCAAGCAAGGGTAAAAGAGAACTCTCAGGCCCCTTCTCTTCAGTGTCTCTGGTTTGAGGGACCATCGTGTTCAAACACAGCCTCTTCCTCCCTGAAGTTTTCATTCATTAAGGAATTAGAAAATAAAATTTAGATTAAAGACAGAGAGAGAAGCCGGGCATGGTGATTCATGCCTGTAAGCTTCAGCCTATGAAGCGGCTGGGGCTAGGGATCGTGGTTTGAATCCCACTTGGGGCAACTTAGTGAGACCTAGTCCCAAAAAATAGCTGGGTGTGGTGGCACGCACCTGTAATTCCAGCTACCTGGGAAGCTAAGACTGGGGATTGTTTGAGTCCATGGTACCCCAGGCAATGTGAGCCTGTGGTTCCCTGGGCAAAAATAGAGAAACCTAATCTCAAAAAAAAAAAAAAAAAAAAAAAAAAAAAAAAAAAAAAAAAAAAAAAAAAAAAAAAAAAAAAAAAAAAAAAAAAAAAAAAAAAAAAAAAAAAAAAAAAACAAAGACAGAGAGGAGCCATGAAGAAACTGTTCTGTATTTGAGACTCAGAACAAAAGTCACACAGGTCTCGCCCGCTGAGGAGCAGTTCTTCAGTAACCAACATAAGAGGGAAATCTTGATTCTCCAGAATGGCTGTGGGTGCCTGGATCAAGATCTGACCCAATGGTCAGATCTTCATGGAGAACTAGACAGACAACATTGTCAACAAGCCAGTATATCCAGATTCTCGGAGAAAGAAGGTACCTGATCGATCCAGGGTAGTGATGCAGTGAAAAGTTGTATTGGCGCCAAAATATCCTAGTGGGTGGAGTCTGAAAGAACCACAGGAGAAAACAGGAAGTGGAAAGAGAGGATGCATAAAAAAAGGAAGAGGAAAGGAAGGAAGAGAGATGAGAATGGCAGGCTGAGACAACAGCCCACATGACCTGGCCAGGAGAAGCCCCTGGAAGAATAAACTGGAGGTGGCAAGGAGCAAGGGTGACTGGTAGAAGAGTAGCCAGTATGGAGAGTATGGCACAGTAGCAAGGTGGCATAGTGAGCTGGTTCCTGGAGATAGACAGGGATTTGGAAAGCCGATTTCTGCATCAGCCATTGTGGAAGAAATCTGAAGAGCCTTGGAGAAGCGGAGCAGCTTGGAACACTGGCGAAGAAGCAGAGAGAAGGCACTGGAGAAGGACTGGAAAGTTGCAGAGTGCCTGCCTCAGGTTTGGAGGGGCAAAGGACACCATCTTGGATATGTGTCTTTGGGACCTTTGGGACTGAAAATGGTGACTGGGGTAAGATAACTGCCACTTGAGGCTTGGAGGACTTTTAGTTTTCCTCGTTTATTTCCCTTGTCAATAAAACCCTGATGTTGAACTGCATTTGAGTGGCAACTGCTACCCATGGGTGAAGAAAGTTGGGCAGGAGAAGCTGTATTTTAAGAGGTTTTTTTCCCTGTGGTTTGCTGATTGGTGGCTTCTGCCCCTTTCAACCTGATTTCATGATCAGCTCATGACAGACAGACCTGCCATGTGTAAACTATGCCATTTCAGAAAAGATGGAAAAGGTAGATTGATAAAAATGGTGAGGGGCCTGAGATGCCAGGTGGTGGGCATCAGAATCCAGGCTGGTGCGAGCAACTGGTACAACCCTCTGCTTGAGTCTGTAATAAAGACCAGTGGTCCAGTCTCAGTCTTTGAAGTAGGGGAAATAGTAGTACCTTCCTATAATAGTAATAATAATAGTCTATTTAATTTGAGTCTATTTAATTTGAGGGTAAAATGAATACCTACGAGAGATATAAATACAGATACATGGCTTAAAACAGGAATTCTGGCAAATAATAAGTTCTGGATCTACATTATTTACTATTTTCTTATTTTTTGGCTCTATTCCATCTACTCTATTATCACTGCTGAGAGTTTCATGCCCTTTGGACATGGCTAAACTGGCATGTTTAATTCATTCTTGGATGTTATAGACTAAAAATAAGAATGATTCTCTGTCCATAGTGGTGAGAGGTCTATCTCATAACTGTTTTTGCCAAACAGAAAAAAAGGCATTGACAGAATAAAATGTCTGATATCTGAGCAACTGTGAACCCACCACTTCCCCTCCCCCGCAAGTTCAAGGTACCGTTTCTTCCACATTCATCCTCTGGCATCCTGGAACTGAGAATCTGGCCCATTAGGACACCAGAAACAGTGATTAATACGGACATCTTCTGAAACAAATCACAAACTTTTTTTAAAAGGGGAAAAAGGCTGAACTTCCACAGTATAAATATTACTACATGGCCTCAGGCTCAGATGCCATTCACAAACTCCTCAAGTTGCACCCTTGCAATTTATGACATTTAGCAGAGCCCCTGGAGAGAGCTTCAGTCCTGCCTTCACTCCCGAGCCAAATATTAGCCTCCTTGTGTTAATGAGGCCGAGTCAGGGAAGAATAAGATGGAGATCATTTCAGTGATTTTTGCTTGTTAACTTTCAGGCCGTCTCTCTCCCTACCTCCTCTCTCTGCAGCTCTAGAGATTGCTGCATGTTCTCAGATCAAGGTTTCTGTGAACACCCCCCCCCCCCATCAGACACCAGTGCTGTGCCATAATATTATTTCGAGTATCCTGTGCTGCTCATTCTTTGGCCCCTGGGCACAGCTGAGAAGGAGGTACAGAGAAACACACTGGAGGTGGGGAGAGGCAGGTACAGTAGGTAGTCATGGCCTACCAGCCTCACCCAAGCCTACTTCCAATAGGAGTTTGGCCCACCAAGAAGAATTTCTAGACCTCAGCAAGACAGGTCCTGTACCTTCACCAAGATAGTCCAGTCAAGGTCAACTTGCAGACAGAAGACTGAGCATTTGAATCAGCCACATGACTGTGGCTATGCCAGCTCAGCCCTGACCTTGGAGGCAAACCAAATCTGCTCCCTATCCTAGGGTTGGTGGTTTCGGCGAAAACAAGTAACTGTTAATATTTGTCCTCTGCAACACTTAGGGTTGCTATAACTAAAAAATCTTTTAGCTCATTTGAGATTCAGATCTGATGAGTAATCTGGCATTTGACCCAATCAAGACCTTAACTTCTTCATCTCTAAATGGAATACTACACTAGATCAGTGCTTTTCAAGCTTTTTCTTGAAAAAAAAAAAGTTTTATGACCTAACATTGGTTTGCATGAGTATCTGTGTTTTAGAGGTATAGAATCTTTCCAGTCAGTGTTGTTACCACATCACCCCACCCCTAAACCATGCATAGTCCATTCCCAGCATCCGCTGGGGTCCCTCTCCTCTTTTATTCTTTTTTTCTGACTTTTTAAAATTTTTTTCTGTTTACATATTTATGCTTATATGTGTGTATAAGTATATCATTGCATTTTTCAGTGCTCTATCCCCCATCACCTGTTAACCTGCCTCATATCTTCTTGTACTCATCCTTCCCCTGATTTCTCCCTTTATCCTTCCCCCTTCCCAACTGCTTGCCCAGTTCTATTGTTAGCTTATTTTGACTTTTCTTGTCCTTTTGTTCATTATACCTATATGCCATCTATTGGTGAGACCATATGATTTCTGTCTTTTTCTTTCTGACTTATTTCTGCGAATATGATTCCCTCTAGGTCCACCCAGGTTTTCACAAATGCTTCATATTTGTCAGTTTTGCTTGCAGAATAGTATTCCATTGTGTAAATATACCATAATTCCAGACTTCAAATTATACTATAAAGCCATAATAATTAAAACAGCATGGTACCAGTACAAAAACAGACAACCAGGCCCATAGAACAGAATTCAAAGCCCAGATATAAAACTGCACATATATGGTCAACTAATTTTTGACAAAGGGGCAAAAAACATACACTGGAATAAGGATAATCTCTTCAATAAATGGTGCTGGGAAAACTGGATCACTATATGCAAAAAAAAAAAAATGAACCAAGAAAATTCCCTCACATCATGTACAAAAACCAACTCAAAATGGGTAAAAAACTTGGATGTAAGGCCCTAAATCCTCTTTGTTCTTGATCCTCACCCACTTAAAGACACAGGTCTTCTTTAGAAGAAAATTTACAGAGACTGAAATAGGAAAGAAAGGAGCTGCCCCAGTTGAGGCAGTGGTGGGCAGCCAGGGCCCTCCTCCCACTTTGCACTGAATCCACAACTGCCCTGGGTTTGTTCAAAACCAAGGGCTGAGGTAGCCTGTCTACCCTTCTGATGCCATCTGTCTCCAGCACCCCAGACTCCCAGTGAAAGTCACAAAACTTTAGGTCATCAGCATCTGCTCGCTTTGCCACTCAAATGCTTCAAATGCCCAATGTAGTTGAGATGAAGGATTCCTATTCAGGCACCCCAGGTCCCAACTCCCTCCTCTAAGCCCCCAAAGCCCTGAATCATGGATTAGGCCCCACCTCTTACACTTGCACCTGAGAGAGACACTTAAAGGTATGGGGTGCCAGTGAGGTTCTATGTGTTGTAAGGAAGCATGGCTCCCAAACCCACACAACCAGTGTTTACCTGGTGACCTTAGGACTTTGCTTCTTGAATATCAGTTTCTTGGTATTAGAATTATTAGTATAGTGATTAGATAATATATAAAAAGAGCTTGGTGAGTGAGAGAATTCAGAACTGTGCCCCTCAGAAAGAGTCCAGTATTGTATATGAGTTCATACAATATTTTTAATCTGCATTTAAAAATGCAAATTAATCAACAGTAATGAAAAGAAGTCCAATGGTTGTTGGGGGACAGAGCAGAAGGGCAGGGCCCCAAGAGGCAGGCACTTGGAGATATTTAGGGCTGATGGATTTCACTGTCTCGATGATTATACTGATGACATCCATGTCAAAACGTATCCAGTTGTGTATCTTCACATTACGTGCAGTTTACTGAGTGCCTTTTAGATCTTAACAAAGATGTTTATAGGTCGGCTTCAAATATCTAACATTTAATACACAAATATTATTGCTTTAGCTACGCTTGTTTTCATCCTAGCTTTGAGGATTCCTCTGGGTGTGAGTATTTCCACTTTTCCCCTTAAGTCAAATGCATTGTTGAGCCAAAAAATGTTCAAACTGGTGTGGCTCTGAGTAAGACTAAAGCTCACAAATGCTATCATCTCAGAAGTGCAAAGGATTCTACATGTTGTTTAGGTTACCCTTCTCCGCTAGGCCACCGCCCACCCAAGTCTGCGATTCTCTCTCCTACCTGTCTCCCATAGCTCTCAGTTCTCTACCTCCATGGTCTCACCTGGGTCAGACGCTAGGCAGTCATGCAGAGCCACATCAATGACCCTGATGGTAGAGACCTGCTCTGTGCTGCTTACCACTGACCATCAGTCATGCTTCAACTAGCGTGATCCTTTTAAAAGCAAATACAATCATGTCACTTGCTGCATGGAATCTTAAGGTGGTTCTCAAATGCCTTACAGAAAGATGCCAAGTCTCTACCATGGCCAACAAGACCCACTGAATCCAGTCCCTGTCCATGGGTCCAGCCTTAACTGGCAGCACTCTTGTTTTCTCTGTTCCTACCAATCAGCTTGGGCTTCTTTAATTGGACTTCTTTAATATGCTCCTCAAGTTACCCACAAGCTATTTTCTTAGTCCAGAATATTCTCTACCCTGTCTTCTGCAGCCAGATCACCCTTTGAGGTGCTGTAAAAAAATCACTTTTCAGAACAGCCTACCTAATTCCACAGACAAGGCTAGTCCCCTGCTTTAAATCCCCCATGCATCCTGTATTCCTTTTCGTATTCAACTGAAATTATGTGCTGTTTGCTGTGACCCGTGTGCCACCTTCAAATTCTTTAATATTTTACCACACTGACCCAAATTCACATGGAATTATAGAAGGGCTTGTTGACTACATAAGCCAGAAGCTCCTTATGGCAGCCTTGAAAATAAATTGAAGAACTTGGTCCATGGTAGCTATAATTAGAACATGAAAATACTTTTTGCCCGTGGGGTTGGCAGAGATTAACAGACACTACTTGGTGTTGATGAAAGTGGAGGGAAACAAACCCCCTCCATCACTGTCAGTGACTCACACAGCATTTTGGTGAGTCACTTGACTTCATATATATTTAGCCTTAAAATGAACATTATTTATTGTGAATTGAATATCTGTGTCCTCTTGAAAATCAAATCTTGAAATCCTAACTGCCAATGTGATGGTGTTAGGAAGCGGCTTTGGAAGATGATTCGATCACAGGGTGAATCACTGATGAATGGAATCAGTACTCTCATAATAGTGTCTCCAGAGAGTTTCCCTAGCTTCCTTCCACCGTATGAGAATATAACAAGAAATCCACAACCTTAGAAAGGATCTTCATCCCACCATGCTGGTATCCTTATCTCAGACTTCCTACCTCCAAAACTGGGAACAACAAATTTCTCCCATTTATAAGTTGTTCATTCTGCAGGAGTCTTTTATAGCAACTCAATAGTAGATAAAATTATCTAAAATAAATGTTGGCAATGCATGAGGGGAAAAAACTGGAAAACATTCTAAATTGGAAATTGGTGGTTTTCCTCTTTTACATTATAAATTTGCAGACTGTCTTAATTTTTATATCAAAAATTTTACTTTGAGTGTCAGGTAAGTCAATAAAGTTTTTCATCCAATTCCTTCATTTTAATATTAAAGAAGATGGAAGCCACAGACTCATACAATAGGTGGTTTCTGTCTTCCATGTGTACTTTTTTTAGCTAATTTTCCCTTGTCACCTTTTTCTTGAGGCAACATTCCTCTTGTAGCTGATGGGACTTTCAAACACATAAATGGGTGCTTCTGGCTGGCCAATGACAATGCATATTAGCCAGGGCATAGGGTGTAGCTTAGAGATAGGTATATGACACAGATAAACGGAATCATTTTCAGGAATTTGTATGGAAGGAAGAAATGTGTTTCTTAATCTAGATTACTTTCTGGGCAGAGTATGTAGGTTTAAAGGTTTTCAAGCTCTGTGTGTATGCTACAAGTGGATAATTTCACATGAAAGTGAACCCCAGAAATAAAAGGAGATCTGAGAAATGAAATGGTATCCTCCTGACATGAAGACATCCCCTAGATCCAACTGTACCTGCAGCCTAGTCTTGAACTTCCAATGTTTCCTGACTAGCTTGTATACTTTTTGCAGAAAAACAAAAAAGCACAGATGATTTCCAGCATCATCACATTCATAAGTGACACAGCAAACATTAACTCCCAGCTGCACCAGGGTCCATTTGATGTTTGTTCCACTTAACAGACTGGAATGGAGATTCCTGGAATGGAGATTCCAGGTCCTGAAGGGACAACTGTCAACTGTCACCCCTTAGGAACAAATGCATATTTGCAGAAACTTTCTGGAAAGCAGCTTTGCAATCTCCATCATGAGTTTTCCATCATTTTCTGTGATAAGAGACCATGTTGATGAACCTTTTGGTAATTACATTTTTTCATTGTAAGTAAATGCATTCCTTCCTGATTTCAATGTTCATAACATTGAACTCATTATCTTCACTTAAGGAATGTATCCTAAGATGTTATAAGCAAGGGCAGATAGAGAAATATGTTTTTAAAAAGTGGGGGGAAAGTGAGGTAACCAAAGTATGATGATGGAGAAGTAAATCCATCTTCAAGAAGGGCAGTTATTTTTATTTTTTTTCAAAGTTTTTTTGGCATGTTTATGGCTTTTAATGACAGGAAAAGTATTTAGGATTAAGGAACAAGCTATAGCTAATTTTATCTATTCTATTTTACCACCTCTGCTATACCTTAGAAATGTTCCACTAGAACCATATCAAATTTGGGAGAAAAACTGACACAGATAGCCAAGAGTTAGATTCGTGGCAGATCATTATTATTATTTAGTTGAAATAATATCAGTACATACAATATGCACCACTGACCACATTTCCCGTCACATCAAATAGCCCCTGCATCCCAGATACCAGTGTCCCCGTGAATTTTTCCACAAAATCTTCGATCACATCACCCCAGAATAATGCCCCTGAGGCGAATCGCTGAGTTGAAATGACAAGAATGTATGCTGAGTTTCGTGAAATTGCTCCACAGGCAATGTTGTTTCTACCAGACTGGTTACCCAACTTCAGGTACATTCATGCCCCCACATAACCAGCTGGGGACATTTCCTCTTTCAAAATGAATATTCAACAGATCCCCTGGGACTCACTCACAACAAAGGGGGGATAGTTTGTCCTGCCTCTGACTTTCTGCATCAGTGACTGACAACTCATCACCTTACTACGTTTCTCCACCAGGGCTCCATGCTTCACCAAGCATTCTTATCTTTAATTCTGTTTTTGTTAAATAGATGCAGATGTTATTAAGAGAGTAAAGATTTAGCAAGTATTGCTTAGTTGTTTCACTGGAAAAAAGATCCAAGGATTGTATTTCAAAGCAGCTCAGTGTAGAAAAAGTTTGTGCGTTCGAGTAACAGAGAGCAGGCTTCAAATCCCAAGTGACATTTGAGACATTTGGCCTGGCCAAGTCTCCATTTCCTCCTATAGTTTCCTTCAGGTGCCACTCTGCTGGGTAGTGACAAGCTTAATCCTCACAGTGCAGTGCGCAGCACGCTGTGGAAACATAACAAATGTTTGTGGAAACGTGTCTTAAGATGCTTGCAGAGGACATCACCTTGTCCATCATGCTTTCCAACTTTTAAAATCTATACAGTAACATTAAAGATACTCAAGTTTTGTGTGTGTGTGTGTGGTGTGTGTGGTGTGTGTGTGTGTGTGTGTTTGACATGTGGGAAGTTCACATAAAACAAAAAAGCACAGATGATTTCTGACATCATCGCATTCATACGTGACACAGCAAACATTAACTCCCAGCTGCACCAGTGTCAATTTGAAAACCATGCCACTTAACAGACCTCCATTCCAGGTCCTGAAGGGACAACTGTCAACTGTCACCCCTTAAAACAAATGCACATTTGCAGAAACTTTCTGGAAAGCAGCTTTGCGATCTCTATCATGAGCTTTCCATGATTTTCTGTGATATCCTAGGATGTAGGATGTTGATAAAATGCAGATTTTGATTCAGTGAGTCTAGAACCAGACTCTCAATTTCCAACAGACCCCCAGGTGATAGCTCTACTGGCCAGGTCACAGATGAACAAATTCTGAACCACTGGTTCTCAAACCTGGCTCTACCTTGCCAAGGGGCCTTTTAAAATACTGATGACTGAGTCCCACTCCCAGAGGTTTTATTTCATTGGTCTGAGGGCATGAGCATGGGAATTTTAAACCTCTCTGGTTGATTCTGAAATGCATCCAATAGTAGGTGCTTCCCTATAAAATGTGCTTGACAATAGGATCTGCTGTAGCTGTCAACTGGATGAGCGTCCAGATGATTGTGATGGTGCTTGAGTAACATGTAACATCCTGCAATCCTATTCTGAGATAAACAATCATAGAATAAGCAAGAAAGAGCAGATAACAGTAATAAAGAGGAGAAAGAACTCTATAACTTCTTCAAAGGTCACTCGCAGAAGCCTGAACTCATGGGCCAGGCACGGTGGCTCGTGCCTGTAAGCTTCAGCCTATGAAGCGGCAGGGGCTAGGGATCATGGGTCAAGTCCCACCCGGGACCCATAGCGAGACCTTGTTCCAAAAAAATAGCTGGGCGTGGTGGTGCACACCTGTAATCCCAGCCACCTGGGAAGCTTGAGGCTGGGGGGTTGCTTGAGTCCATGGTACCTGGGCAACGAAAGCCTGTGGTTCCATGGGCAAAAATAGCGAGACCTAGTCTCAAAAAAAAAAAAAAA
>PVHY01027946.1:0-15714 GCA_004024945.1 Uropsilus gracilis | reverse complement strand
GCCCCCCCACCCGCCGTACCCCCCCTCACTGCCCTCCCCTCCGGGGGACTGACGGGCCAGGAAGGCCACTGACCGGGCGGGGTCGGAACGGAGGCGCGATCTCCAGTCGCTCCAGCCGGTCCCAGTCGATCCAGCGGAAGAAGCCGTGGGCACGGATGGTGGGCTCCCCATCCGGCCCCGAGCCCAGGCGCTTTGCTGGGTGCTTGGTCAGGAACTGTGGGAAACACAGAGAGAGAGACGGACGGACAGACAGAACCCCAGACAGGAAGGCCCAGAAACGAGGAGATGGACAGACAGACAGGGATAGGGGGACAGAGAGAGGCCCACGTCAAAGTGGCCCAGAGAGGGAAGGGGAGCAAGGGGAACAGAGACAGAGGCGGGAGGAAGAAGAAAGGGAGGGTGGGAGAGGAGGGGGAGGATGCATGAGATGGGGTAGGAGGGCATGAGAGCCGGGACCAGGCAGAGAAAGGGTGAGATCAGGAAACAAGGAGACCCAGGCAGAGAGGGAGGGGACAAGGCAAATCCCAGAGCGGGGTGGAGGGAGAGAGGTGGGGGATGAAGAAGAGGGGGGAACAGAAGTGAGTGGAGGACAGAGACCCAGAGGAAGGAGGAGATGTGTGGGGGGAGGGGGGCAGAGACCCAGAAAGAGAAGAGGATGGAGACAAAGCCCCAGAGAGAAGCAAAAGACCAGATAGGAGGCAGAACTCAGAGAAAGGGGACAACAAAAAGAAAGGAGAGAAATCCAGAGAGAGAAGGACAAGACAGTGTGTGTGTGTGTGTGTGTGTGTGTGTGTGTGTGTGTGTGGTGTGTGTCGGGGGAAGGGTAACAGGTGGGGGACAGAGATCCCCAAAGTGGACAGGAACAAGGAAAGATGGAAAGCCCCCATCACACGGAGACAGACATAGGTAGGAGACAGCCACCCACAGAGAGACAGAGACACAGGAGACAGGAGCTAGAGGCAGAGCGTGCTGACACTCTTGAAAGCGGCTATACACTAGGCTCTTTCTCCTGAACTAACCCCCCAAAGAGGAGACCCAGGTGCCCAGGGTTTCAGGGGCTCGCCCAGGCCACCCCAGGAAGAAAAGTGGCCGAAGTTTGGCTCACTGGGCCCTCCCTCTTTTGTGGAGATGGGCCGAGTCTTCCTGGAATCCTTGCACTTCCCGGAGTAGTGGGGAGCAGAAGATGGAGAGAAGCTCAGGGCCCCGCATTAGTATCTGCATCAGGTCAGCGTTTCCAACAGGTGGAAGGAACGGGCACTTGCCCTACTGTGCACAGAGACAGGGTGGCAAGGGGGGCACGGGCAGCGAGCCTGGGGAATCTGGGGGTCAGGGGGCTCTCACCCCCTTGCAGATGGCTACGGCTTCCCGGGACAGCGACTTGGGGTAGGTGACGGTCTGTTCCATGATAGCCTGGAACAGCTCCTCTTCGTCTTCCCCGTCAAAGGGGGGCTAGAAAAGGGGTGGTGAAGAGTCAGAGACTTGGCCAACTGCCTGCTCACACCCTCTCTACCCTCATCACCCACCATGAACATGAACATCACCTCGCCCCCCCCCACCCCCAAGCTTCCTAGGAGAGCTTTTCTCCTTCTCCCCTCTCTGACGCCCTCCTTTCCTTCAGCTTCAGCTCCCGGTAGCTCTCTGCTGTCCTGCCTGTAGCGCATGTGTAAATCAGCGGGGTGTTAATTAGGCAATATGTCATTTAAATGGAAGAGAGAAAAGGCTGCAGGAAAAAACTGTAAAAGTACTTTTCCTGGCCCAGCATGGTGGCGCATGCCTGTAAGCGGCAGTCTAGGAAGCTGTGGCCGGAACCGGGGATCTTGGTTCGAGTCCCGCCTGGGGCAACATAGCAAGACCTAGTTCCAAAAAAAATATAGCTGGGTGTGGTGGCACACGCCTGTCATCCCAGCTACCTGGGAGGCTAAGGCTGGGGATTGCTTGAGTCTGTGGTACCCGGGGCAATGGGAGCCTGCTGTTCCACGGGCAAAAATAGCGAGACCTAGTCCCAAAAAAAAAAAAAAAAGCACTTTTCCTGCTTAAATCTGTGGTCTCGCGCCTTTGGGGTATGAAAGCAACCCCAAAGCCAGGGTCCCTCATCTCTGAGGACTGCGGAGGCTGGGTCTGTGGTCCTGGATGTGTCATCTTCATCTCTCAAAATCGGTGGCGGAGCCTTTCCCTCAACTATGGCTGTCGGCCAAACTGCACTGGCAACTCCATCACCAGCAGAAGCTCAGGTCTTTTCTTCTTGCCTTAGAGATACCTTAAACTATCAGCCACCGCCTCTTCAAACTCGCTGCTAGCCCTGCCTATTTGCTCCCTGCTGCTGTTAAACCCTACTCCTCAATCCCCCTAACTGGAAACCAGCTATACGTCCAACTCTCAATGTTTCCTATTTAGGCAGCTGTAGACACCGAAATTAAATATATCTCATTGACACTAGTTACTCTTTCTAAGTATCAATAACCATATTTCAGTAGTACGCTTGATTTCTCCTGAAAGGCTATTCTTGTGTTTGGTGAATTCAAAAACTTTGCTCTGAGAAGAGGTCCACAAACTTCACCAGATGAAAATGGGGCCCGGCCGGGCATGGGGGCGCACGCCTGTAGGTGGCAGCCTAGGAAGCCACGACTGGGGCCAGGGATCGTGGTTCGAGTCCCGCTCGCTGGGGGCAACGTACGCAGATCTAGTCCCAAAAAAATAGCTGGGCGTGGTGGCGCTCGCCTGTCATCCCAGCTACCTGGGAGGCTGAGGCTGGGGATTGCTTGAGTCTGTGGTACCCCGGGCAATGAGAGCCTGCGGTTCCACGGGCAAAAACAGCGAGATCTGGTCTCAGAAACAAAACAAAACAAAACAAAACGGGGCCCATAGCGCAAGATCAAAGGGAGGCCCCACGGACTTCAGGACCAAGGACAGCGCTACACGCGGTTCCCCGGGCTTCCAGCGGATCAGCCCTTCCCTCCTTCCTGGTCTGTTTTCCCAGCTGCCCTTACCTGCCCTGCCAGCATCTCATACAGCAGAACGCCGAAGGACCACCAGTCCACAGACTTCCCGTAGGGCTGGTAGGCGATGATCTGTCGGGAACAGGGGGTGCGGCCCAAGTGTCAGGGCTTGTACTTTAAGAAGGCCCAGGACCCTTCTGGTCACAGCCCCCTGGGTCCTCTACCCACGTGCTTTCCACACACTCTTCCTGCTCGGAATCCTCTAGCCGAAGCGCCACCGTCCGGAAAACGGCAGCAACAAGCTTCCCTTACTGCCAGCAAGCCGGCGGACAACATGAAAAGGCTAAGGGTTAGGTCACAGACTCCTCCGTTCTCGAATATTTAGGTCATTGAACCCAGTCCTTAATGCTGTCAGGTGCCAAGGGCTAAGTATCAGAGGCCGGAGCCCCTGAAATCTGGATGTACTTGGTATTCATCTAGGAGGTCATTTCTAAATAGATGTTTCCGGCCCTGAAGAATTTCAACCTCGATAGGCCAGGAGGGTGTGTGTGTGTGAGTCAAACGTGTCCCGGGTGATTCTGACTCCCTGCTAGGCTCTGTAACGCTGACATTGATTCCTTGCTCCTCACCCCGAACCGCCGGGAAAGATGGAGCACGGCGCCGCCAACACCACCCCCTCAAGCCGAGAAAAGTCAGGACACGCGCTCTGCCCACTTATTTACGTTCAGATATTACGTTCAGATCACCCCCTTAACCAAAGCAGAGCGCGCTCTGCCCACGCGCAAGAGTCAGCAGACGGCCTCCACACGCTCCGTGTTCTCGGGAGGCGGCCCCACGTGCTGAGTACGCTGGAAACCGTGCCAGAGCGGGCCAGAGTGGGCCAGAGCGGGCCAGAGCGGGCCAGAGCGGGCCACAGTGGGTCACAGTAGACCACAGCAGGCCACAGCAGGCCACAGCGGGCCACAGCGGGCCACAGCGGGCCACAGCAGGCCAGAGCGGGTCACAGCAGGCCACAGTGGGCCAGAGCGGGCCACAGCAGGCCACAGCGGGCCACAGCAGGCCACAGCAGGCCCTGAGCCCCAAAGTCCAGACCTCGGCTGGCCCACTTGCCTCTCTGGAGACCTAAGCTACTCGGACTTAGCATGCTAGGAGCACAGGCCTCTCTGGTCAGCTGGAGTGTCCACCAGCCTGGCCAAGACCCCAGGGCAGCTCCCCTACCCCCATCCCAGGGACTGATATGAGTCGCAACCCTGGAAAGCGCCGAGGGAGTCGCGGAGTCCGGGTTACCTCGGGGGCTATGTAGTCGGGGGTCCCGCAGAAGGTGCGGGTGGTGGTCCCAGGGAAGACGTTCTCCTTACACATGCCAAAGTCGGTGATTTTGATGTGTCCTTCCGCATCCAGCATCACGTTGTCCAGTTTCAGGTCCCTAGGATGGGGCGGGAAGGGTTGAGGTCAGCCAGCGTGTGAGCCGTGAGTTCGAAGGCCTGCCCCTCTCCAGGCCACAGGTTGCCCTCCGAGGAAAGGCGGGCGGCTTTCTACCGCGGCTGCTCACCGGTAGATGATGCCCTGGTTGTGAAGGAAGAAGAGGCCGATGGCGATCTCGGCTGCGTAGAACCTGGAAGGGAAGATGGTGGCATCAGAAGGTCTACGGCCGCTGGACTCCTCCTGCTCCTGCTCTCCCCGCCCCACCCCCACCCCCGCCCCTCCACCCTACCCCACCCACCCCTCTCCTGGCTGAGACTCACGCTGCATGGGGCTCCTTAAACTTGCCCAACTGCTGAATGTGGTACATCAAGTCGCCCCCGGTGACATACTCCATCACAAAGTACAGGCGATCCTGGGGAGGGGTGGGCGGGGCTGAGCGGCCAGGACACGCCCACCTGGACGAAGGCGCCCCGGGGCCCGCTCACTCACGGTGCGTGTGGGAGGCCCCAGAACCACCCAATCAGAAAGCCGGAGCGCTGGGCCCCGCCTCCCTGCAACCCCCAGGCAGCCACACCAGCTCCCCACCCCCATCCTCCCCATTTTTCTGAACCGTCAGCTATTCCGGCCCCGCCCTTTCGGGATTGGAGGGTGAGACCCAACCTCTCCCACACCCGCTCATTCATCCACGCAATTCTGGCCACCAAACCAGTGCCCCCGGGGCCTCCCCTGCCATCGATGATAGTATCTTTTGAAGATGTGGTATAGATGCACCATGTACATCTATACATGTACACTATACATGTACATCTATACATGTAATACATGTACATCTATACATGTACATCTATACATGTACATCTATACATGTACATCTATGTATACAAAATGTATACAATTTGGAGATGTATAGATGCACCATGGAAAATTGCTCATCAATGAAAAACACAAATTTGACGAATTTATGACAACGTGGGTGGACTTAGAAGAAACCTTATGAGCAGAAACAAGTCAGAAAGAAAAAGAAACCAGGGCCGGGCACGATGGCTCGTGCCTGTAAGCTTCAGCCTATGAAGCAGCCGGGGCTAGGGATCGCGGTTCGAGTCCCGCCTGGGGCCCGTAGCGAGACCTAGTTCCAAAAAAATAGCTGGGCGTGGTGGTGTGCGCCTGTCATCCCAGCTACCTGGGAAGCTGAGGCTGGAGATGGCTTGAGTCTGTGGTACCCTGGGCAACGTGAGCCTGCGGTTCCACAGGCAAAAATAGCGAGACCTGGTCTCAAAAAAAAAAGGAAAAAGTAAAAGAAACCAAAGAGTTTCCCTAGTGTATGGGATATAGGGAGACACAGACATAAAGCCAGGAGGAAAAGTCAAAACAAGCCAACAACCAAACCGAAGTACACAACTGGGGGAAGGGAGAGGGGGGGAAATGGTCAGGGAGGGAAGGCAGTGGGCAAACCCCAGGGATTAAGAAAATGTGAAATTTATATATAAATAAATTATTTAATAAAAAATAGAATTAAAAATAATGTCATTTCTTTTGACCCAGGGAGCCGTGCCCTTTTTGGAGCCCTAGAAAGTGAAGGCACCCCCTCTCAACCCCCTCGAGGTACTGACTCCTGGTCCCCCCCAGTCCTGGGAGGACACCCCATTTCCCACCAGTCCTACACGTGGAGCCCAAGGTGAGCACCTCTGAGCGCCACAGTAAGGCGTTCCCACTCGCAGGCCATCTCCACACACACCCCCTTTTTTGGGGGGGATTAGGTCCCACTATTTTTGCCCATGGAACCGCAGGTTCACGCTGCCCAGGTATCACCAACTCAAGCCATCGCCAGCCTCAGCCTCCCAGGTAGCTGGGTTACAGGCGTGCGCCACCACGCCCAGCTATTTTTTGGGGACTAGGTCTCGCTATGAGTCCCCGGCGGGACTCGAACCACGATCCCTGACCCCGGCCCCGGCTTCCTAGGCTGCCGCTTACAGGCGCGCGCCACCATGCCCGGCCCCCTCCACACCCCTTTTTACCCCCAAAATCCTTCACTCAAAAGACACCCATTCAAGATGGTACCCACTCAGGCCCCACCCAGGGAGGGAGGTGCCCAGCCTATGGCCACGCCTCCCCTGGCCCTGGCCACGCCCCTCTGGACACCTGGCCACGCCCACCGAGGGTGGCAGGTGGCCCCCCACGTCCAGGTTGTGCGCCGGAGAGGCTTAGGCTTTTTGCCACCAGGTGAGAGCCCTGAAACTGACCCTTGGACCACGCACGCGGGCATAGGCAGAACCCGAGGCCCAGACTCTGTCCCCCTCACCGGGGTCTGGAAGGTGGAGTGGAGCTGCGTCAGAAAGTGGGGCCTGCCTCCCGGGCCCCGGCCCCCCAGGGCCAGCACGCGTTTCTCCACCAGAGTGCAGTCCACGTCATCATCCTGGACGATGACGTCTTTCTTCAGGATCTTGATGGCGTAGAGCTCGTCGGAGCCCCTGCGCTCGGCCAGCATCACCTAGGGACGGAGGTTCAAGGGGCCGGAGTGTCCTGCGAACGCCCGGGGCCAGCTTCCTGCCCGCTCCTTTCGGGGACGTGGGGAAACAGAATCCCCGGACCTGCCTCTGCCCCCCCCACGCCCCACCCCTCTCCCCAACTATCCCCCCTGGGGACCCAGTGGCCTAGTGCTGAACATGCCAGCCCCTCCCAGCCCTGAGCATCCTCGGGGGGGGGGGGGGGGGGGTTCAGGGCTCCCCCAGGCTTCCCCGTCCCTGGAGCCCCTGAGGCCCACCTTTCCGAAGCTTCCTTTCCCGAGAACCATGAGGAAACTGAAGTCGGAGATGTGCAGGCGTCCAGGGCTAGCCCCGAAGAAGCAGCGCTTGGGGTCGGTGGGGCTGGGCGACGGGGACGGGATGGGCGACGAGGAGGGCCCCATCCGGACCCGCTGCGGGAGAGATGCAAGGAGGGTCGTCAGAGCCCGGGCAGGCCTAAGGAGATGCCCCAAGAGAAGACAGCCGCGAGGGCACGCCGGGAGAGAACGACAGGGAAGGCATTAGCCCCAGCCCAGCGCCTTGGCTCAGCGACTTTCTCTGACTTCCGGGAGGAGAGGGTTAACTGGTTATTTAGCCAACGCTCCCGCTGTGGAAACCCCCCCTGGGCTTTCGAGAAGTTGGAATGGGCACAGAGATGGGGAGTAAGTTCCCCAAAGTCACCCCGCGGGTCCAAAGCAAAGCCAGGCGTAAAAAACACCCAAGAAGTTCATCTCGAGGGTCTCCTTGCGCCAGACGGCTGCGCCAGAATTCCTGAGGATGTTCCCCCCACCCGAGATCTTGTGTTTCCTTAAACCTGGGGTGCAGCCGGACGTGGTGGCAGGTGCCTGTAATACCAGCTACCTGGGAGGCTGAGGCCAGGGATCGCTTGAGTCCGTGGGTTCGAGACTACCCTGGACAACATAGCGAGACCTAGTCTCAAAAAATAGCAGGGCGTGGTGGCGCGCACCTGTAATCCTAGCTACCTGGGAGGCTGAGGCTGGGGATCGCTTGAGTCCATGAGATTGGGGCTACCCCGGCCATCATAGCAAGACCTAGTCACTAAAAAAAAAAAATCTGGGGTGCAGGCCTCGCGAGAACTGGCATCTGTAGCAGATGCCCAGGTGTTGCTGCAGCTGCTGAGGCCTTCACTTGGCTTCGAGTTCTGGGCCTCTGCTGTGGCCACAGGATGGGGACACCCCGCAGGGGACTCCCTGGAGTGGCTTCACACCTGGGCTCTGCACGCCGGGCACGCTTCCTGAGGCATTCGGTCCTCAGTGGGCTGAGGGATCCGTTTGAAAAGAAACTGGGTCATGGCTCCCCTATGCCCTAAGCCTTCCACCAGCCTCTCCCCAACAGCGAACCGAGATGGACGTTGGGTTGCAGGTGGCTGGCAAGGCTAGGCACGAGTGGGCCCAGCTGACTGCTCCCCGGCCCCCACCAACGTGGTCCAGCCATCCTGACCTAGGCCGTCCGCCTCCGCGCTGCTCCTTCTCCTGCACAGCTCCCCCCGCACCCCACTGCCCCCCGTCCCCCCCCCCCTACCCATCCTTCAGACCTTGACTCCAGCGGCTCGGGAGAGACTCCTTAACCAGGTCAGCTGCCCTGCTCACTGCCCCCTCGCCAGGCCCTGGCTCCCAGTCACCTGCATCTATCTGATCACCGGGCATTCCCTGCGGCTGGGCGCCCAGGGCAGGGTTGGGCCTTGGTGGGGGTTTGCCAGAGGAGGCGAGCTGTGCAGAAAAGCAGGCTGGGGCAGGCCCCCCGGTGAGGCGAGCCCCACGCCCTCAGCCACCAAGCAGGCGCGATGGCACTGTTTCCCACACAGGGGCCTGCTGAAGACGAGCCGGACCGGCAGGCAGTGCTTCCGGCGGCTTCTAGCGGGCAGCCGAGAAGGA
Source organism: Uropsilus gracilis (assembly GCA_004024945.1). Lineage (NCBI taxonomy): Eukaryota > Metazoa > Chordata > Mammalia > Eulipotyphla > Talpidae > Uropsilus > Uropsilus gracilis. The sequence goes on along the minus strand of PVHY01027946.1, from coordinate 6,957 downwards.
CTGTTCTCGGCCTCTCCGTGAGGTGCCTGCTGCGTGCTGCGTGCTGCGTGCTGCGTGCTGCGTGCTGCGTGCTGCGTGGCGAACACTTGGCGCTGAGGGATGCATCGGTGCCCTCCGCGGGCGGCCACGAGGCGCGCTCCTGGGCATCTGTTTTGTTTTGTTTCAAGACCAGGTCTCGCTCTGTTGCCCCGGGGTCGTCTGGAACCCGTGAACTCAAGCGATCCTGGGCCTCAGCCTCCCAGTGCTTGGATTACAGGCACGCGCCACCGTGCCCGGCTCGTGCATCTATTTTGCTTTGCTTCCCCTCAGAAAAGAGTCCCTGGTTGCCAAAGGGGTCTGCGAAGCCCCCCAAAAGTTGAGGGAGCAAGACAGCCCCCCAGCTTCAGAACCGGTGTCCACGCTGTTACTCATCAACGCTCCACTTGGGACAGCTGCCCTCACCACCCCCACGTCCTGCAGCCAGGTCCTCAGAGCCTGGCGCCTGTCTGTCGGGGCACAAGAATGTCCCCTTTGCTGCAGCAGGGCTGAGAAGCTGCACAAACTCCCGGGGGGGGGGGGGAGGGGGGCGTCTCCAGGCAGCTGACTCTATCCCCCCAAGGGGTCTGTCTCCCATGCAGGTATTCAAGCCTGCAGCGAGAGACCCCCCCCCAGATGTTTTTTTCCCTTCTCCCTCTAGCAAACGCTCCTGTGGACCATCACCAGGCCCTGAACTCTACCGTGCACACTGCATCCGTCTTCCTTTCCTGCAGAGGAGGACCCCTGGCGTGTGTCTGTTTACTCTTGGAGAGTCCTACAGCGTGCCAGTGTCACCTGGCAAATGCGGCCCCCACGATGCCCGTAGGACCACCACAACTGCGCATCCCCTGCCGGAGGGACTGGAGTCTCCAGGTTCTCAGTGACGGAGAGCTGAGCTACTTCAAGACGGAGGCTGTGTCCACCCTTCCTGTCTGCTGTTGTCTCCTGGCCGTCGGCAGGAACTCACACGCATCAGTGGACAGAGGTCTGGGAGAAGAGAGCTGCTGGAAGCCGCAGGTCCTCTGCTCTCCCCAGGGTCTTCACCATCACCCTCTTCCTCCTTCCGCTGGTCCCTGTGCCCCTATTCCCTGCACAGACGGCACCCTCTAGCTTACATGCCTTCCCACCTCACTTGTTCAAAAGTCAGATTCCTTCCAGTAACTGATGAGGCAGCCCCCTTCTCTCCCTGCCATCATCTCCCCCTTTCTCCCCCTCCAGCCTCCCGGTCCTTCATGCTGTGCTGTGGAACCCTCTGGCTGGCTCCTACCCCAGGGCCTTTGCACGTCCTGGAAGGCCCTTCTCCACTCTTCTCACAGCTCCTTCTCTCACCTCTTTCAAGTCTCCACCCAGGGGTGCAGGCTTCTCGGCTTACTCAGTAAAAGCAGCAAACACTCCCCCCAGCGGCTCCCCCGAGCCTGCGCAGTGTGGCTTGTCTCCACAGCACTTAGCACTTTCTGCCCCGCTGCGATGTGTGACATCATGGCGACATGTGACATTTGATGGTGGCACATCAGTTGTCACGCAGGAGGCGCACAGTGGCTGGCCCACCCATCCAGGAGAGCACCCAGCCGGCCGCACCAGCCAGGTGGGTGTGATTACACTCCAGGGTCTGCCCGGCCTGGAAACAGCATTTCTCAGCATGAGTCCCAGCCATGGACGCGTCACCTGGCTGCCTGGGCATTTGCTTTCTCTCTGACTTGATCACACTTCCTCTGAGCACACGTTCCAGGAGAGCAGGGATTTTCCCCCATCTTGTCTGCTGCGGTATCCTCCGTGACAAGCAGCACGCTTGCACACAGCGAGATCTCCGCAACGTGTTTTTTGAAAGACGAAGTGAGGGCCAGAGCTTTCTTTGCCAGGGTCTGGACTCCGGCTTTCCTCCTCCACTCTCCCAGAAGTCCTTGGGCCTCCCTGGTGCCCGGCACTCTCTCTGTTATCCAACACGTTCCTTAGGTGTGAGTGTCTCTATCAGTCATTTTCTCCTCCATGGGAAGAGGGGCTCCCTAGGGAAGAGCTTGGTTCTCCTCCCAGAACCGGGCTTGGTTGAGGTGACACTTCAGGAAATAGGTGAGAACAGGCATTGCAGAGAGCCCAGGGAGAGAAACAGATGGGGCCACTCAAGGACCTGTTGAGGCGTCACCTCCTCCAGGCAGTCCTCCCTGACTGCCTCTATTCCACCCCCAGCTAGGTTATCGCCTCCTCTACTCTTCCTCTTCAGAGCCCTGGGCTCCTTCTAAGACAACACATCATCCTGAAATTGAAGACTCTGTGATGGGCTCCCTGCCGAAAAGCAAGTGGTCAAGCCAGCCAGTGTGTGGAGATAGAGGCAGAGAGCGGAGGAGGGGGGGGAGGTGACAGACACAGGAATAAACTCTCCATTCACAGCCTCTACTTACCTCGTACAGTTCCAGGGGGTAGTTACAGGCCTGGGGAAGAGGAAGTTATAGTCAGAGACCCCAGAGAGGCAGCGGGTCACCTGAGAGCATTGGGGGGGGGAACCCCAACACTCCTAAGCCGTGAGATGAATAGGAACTATGATTCCCATCAAACTCCAGGGCCCGAGGCCCATTGGCAAAGAGGCCAAGCTCTCTCAGGGTCGGTGGGCACCAAGGAGGCAGCGATCTGGCCAGCTCTAAACTGGGGGGGCCGGACACTCTCCCTCAGGCCACCCGGCTCCGGTACCTCGAACTTCTGGAGGAGGCTGCAGTTGTCAGCGTCAGCGACCGGCACATTGTAATACTCGCCCTCCTCCTGGTTCAGTAACTTGTACCTGACATGCAGACAGAGAGAGACCTGAGCGGGAGGAGGCCCCGGCGGGATGGGCAGAGACGAGGAGGGAGTGGAGCGACACCGAGAAGGACACGGAGACAGAGGGAGAGTGAGTGAGATGAGGAGAGGGAGGAGCAGGGAGGTGGCAGCAAGAGAGTGGTCCAAGGGGAGACACCACCCCCCCCACCCACCCCCGTAGACCCGCAGAGGGGTGCAGGCCCTGCCACTCACCAGCCGTCCACCGGGGCCTTCAGCAGCTCCGAGACCCCGAAGGACATGGCGCCCATGAAGTCGTTGCGCGAGGTCCTATCCCAGTCCCAGACCTCCACGCTGAGCCTGCGCTCCACATCCCCCGGCTTCAGGTTGCTGCAGGCGGGACCAGCCAGGTCAGCCCCACCCCCCCAGCTCCCGCCCTCCCAGCAGCCCCATCCTCAGGGCTGGAGGAGGCGGGCAGACCCAGCAGCCTGTGTCTCCCCACCTTTTATCTGTTTCCCCACATCAGGCCCTAAGTAAACCTGGACAGGCTTCCCCACAGCTCTCTCTTCTGCCCTCTGCTGCCTGGTCCTTTCCTCCAGATTTCTCTCCCTTCGTTCCCTCTGGGTCTTCTATCTTCCCATCACTTGGCTTCTCTTCCCCTCCTCAACGCTGATCTGTCCATCATCACTGCCACCACCCCTCTGCCTGTACCCCCACCCAACAGTCATCTGAGGCTTTGCGCCTTTTATGAGACCTCACTCACTCTCCTTCCCACCCACACTGACCTTCTCTCTCTCTCCCTCTCTCTCTCCTCCTCTCTCTTTCCCTCCCTCTCTCTCCTCCTCTCTCTCTCTCTCCCCCCTCTCTGTGATCTGTCTCCCTCTAAAGAGCTTCTCTCGCTGGGCATGGTGGCGTGCGCCTGTAGTCCAAGCACTGGGAGGCAAGAGGCCAGGGATCACTTGAGTTCCTGGGTTCAAGACCACCCCAGGCAACATAGTGAGAACTCAAAGCAGCTAGGCGCGGTGGTGGGTGCCTGTAATCCCAGCTACCTGGGAGGCTGAGGCTGGGGATCTCTTGAGTCCACAGGATCAGTACTACCCCGGGCAACATAGTGAGACCTAGTCTCCAATACATACATACATACATACGGCTTCTCTCAATCCCCCATCCCACCCTGGGAGGGGAAGGGCTTCCCTCTGTTCTAACACCTGTTCTCTAGTGTCCTATGGCTCGTAAGGATTCTCAGATCCTTCTCTGCCAGTCCCCAAAGCCTCCCTGGCACCCAAGACTCACAACACAAAAGTCTCGTTCCACACGGGGTTTAGCGTGGCTTTCACCGTCCGGGTCTTCTGCTTTGTCAAGTTCCGAGGGTCTGGGATGAGCTTCAGCTTCACGTAGGGGTCAGAGAGACCATTGGGGTCCATCGGGATGAGGTTACGGGCTTCTCCGACTGAGGGGGGAGGAAGGTGGGTTGCGTTAGAGGTCTGGGAGAAGGTCCCTCTTGCTCCTCCAATCAGCAGGTAAGTTCTGAACACTCTCCGATGTGTTTCCCAGTAACTAGAGGTCTGAGCTCTTGCCCCTCTGGTAGCCAGGAGACAGGGGCTCAGGCACTTCCCCCCCACCAGAGACCAAGAAATCAGACTCAATGCCATAAAAATGACTTCCCTGCCCAAAATGGCAGACAAATTTAGCAGAGTCCCTGAAAAAATAGCAGCAATATTTTTCAAGGAAACGAAACACAAAAAACTGAAATGTATGTGGAAGTGCAAAAGGTCTCAAATTGAAAAAGCAACCAACCCTAAGAAAACAGGAGAGAAATGGAGGCATTCCATTTGCTTGGTTTCAAAGTTTAGTGAAAGCAAGAGTATTAAAAACAACACATCAGGCCGGGCACGGTGGCTCACGCCTGTAAGCTTCAGCCTATGAAGCGGCCGGGGCTAGGGATCGCAGTTCGAGTCCCGCCTGGAGCCCGTAGTGAGACCTAGTTCCAAAAAAATAGCTGGGCATGGTGGTGCGTGCCTGTAATCCCAGCTACCTGGGAAGCTGAGGCTGGGGATGGCTTGAGTCCGTGGTACTCCGGGCAACGAGAGCCTGCGGTTCCACGGGCAAAAATAGCGAGACCTAGTCTCAAAAAAAAAAAAAAAAAAAAAACCCTCATCACTGGCACAAAAGTACATACATGGACCAATGACACAGACTCAAAATTCCAGAGGTAGAGCCACAGACATACCAGCATTTCATCTATGATAGAACATCTATGATCACAAACTGAGGAAGAGACCATTGTTTTCAGAAACGGTGCTGGAAAAACTGTAAAGTCACACATAAAAGAATAAAGTTGGAGTGCTTTGTAACTTCCTACACAAAAATAAATTCCCAGTAGGCTTGGCATTTAGATATAAAACCTGCAACGGTCAAATACTTAGGAGAAAACATTTGAGATACCATCCATGATACCAGCAATAGAGATATTTGTCAACCCCTATGTTGAGAATTAAAACAATTAAAAACAAAAAAATCAATTGGAATTACCTCAAAAAAAAAAAAAAACAAAACTTCCATACAGTGAAAGAAAATACAAGGAGATTAGATAGACATGCTACTAAATGACAGCAAATATCCACAAGATACACAACTGATAGGGGAAGACTAGCCAATAGATATGTAAGAGATAAAAACTGCCTGCAATTCAATGACAAAAACCCAGATAACCCAATTAACGATGGGCACCAGAAACGAAGAGACAATTCACCGAAAAGAACATCCAAAGGTCAAAAATATTCCTCCTCACTTCTAAACTGAGAGCTGCAGATTAAAACCACAGCGAGACACCATCTCACACCCTTGGGGATGACGCATATCAAAAAGCCCCCCAACAAGAAGTGCTGGAAAGGATGCAGAGAAGAAGGAACCCTGTTCCACCGTCGGTGGGAACGTGGACTGGTGCAGCCATATGGAAAGAAATCTGGATTTACCTTAAAAAACTAAAAAGGGAAATACCGTAGGACCTGGCAATCCCACTCTCGGGCATCTCTCCGCAGACTACGAAACTATCGACAGGAAAACCCATCTGCTCCATCAGGTTGACAGCAGCGTTATTTACAATAACTGAGCGGCGGCGGGAGCAGCCTGATGGCTGCTGAGGGATGGTTGGCTCAAAAAGAGGGCGCATATACAGAGCATAGAGTATTACACAGCCCTAGGAAAGGATGAGCAAATGAAACGACACAAGGGGAGAGAGGGGACCAGCTGGAGCGGGCGGGGAGGGGAGGTGATGGTGATGGGTGACCCCCAGGGACTGAAATGATGTAAATAAATAAATACATAAATACATAAATAAATAAATAAGTAAGTAAGTAAGTAAATAAATAAATAAATAAATAAAGCAGGTCTTGGTTTAAAAAAAAGAAAAAAGAAAGGATGAAATAAATTTAAAAAAATAAAAAAGAAAAAAGAAAGGATGAAATACAGTTATTTTTCCAAAAATGGAAGAAGTCTGAGGGGTGAAATAAGTGTGTGGTAAGTCAGAAGGATGAAAAATAAAATAAAAAGAATAGTGGGCATTCACATAACAGACAAATCCATGACATAAAACATTTCATCTTTTTTAGCGACAAAGTCTCGCTATGTTGCCCCGGGGTAGTCTTGAACCCGCAGATTCAAGTGATCCCTAGTCTCAGTCTCCCAAGGCTGGGATTACAGTTGCGCGCCACCTTGCCCGGCTATTTTTTGAGACTAGGCCTCGCTATGTTGCCTGGGGTAGTCTCGAACCGGCGGACTCAAGCAATTCCTAGTCTCAGCCACCCAAGGCTGGGATTAAAGGCGCATGCCACCGTGCCCGGTGACATAAAACATTTCAAAAGTTAGTGGACATTAATTAATAAACATTCTAACTGGGGCTGGGCATGGTGGCGCGTGCCTGTAAACGGCAGCCTAGGAAGCCACGACTGGGGCCAGGGATCACAGTTCGAGTCCTGCCAGGCACCTAGCAAGACCTAGTGCCAAAAAACTAGTTGGGCGTGGTGGTGCGCGCCTGTCATCCCAGCTACCTGGGAAGCTGAGGCTGGGGATGGCTTGAGTCTGTGGTACCCCGGGGCAACGAGAGCCTGCGGTTCCACGGGCAAAAATAGCGAGACCTAGGCCGGGCACGGTGGCTCGTGCTTGTAAGCTTCAGCCTATGAAGCGGCCGGGGCTAGG